>MU688022.1:45538-139126 GCA_026770625.1 Nicotiana glauca | reverse complement strand
TCGACGATAAATAAATGGAGCGGGCTGCACGCCGCAGCGGGTACTAGAGTGTACCGTCATATGCATTGCATTGCACTCATGCATTTGTTCTTATGTTGTAATGTTGACATGACATTCAACACTCATATCATTGGCATCCATGCTACTTCTTGCACAGGTTACCATATACCCTGGTGTTATTTGTTAATGGAGTGTTGTGCCCGAGGGTCTGATGTTGCACTTTATGAGATGGGAGTGAGCCCGAGAGGCTGATGTTGTACTTTGTGAGTTGGGAGTGAGCCCGAGGGGCTGATGTTGCACTTTGTGAGTTGGGAGCGAGCCCGCGGGGCTGATACTGTTCTGAGAGGTTGATATTGAACCCGAGGGGCAGATTCCGGATTATTTCTTACTTGTTGAAATTATTTTCGCAACTGTTAAAAATGAATATTTTCAAAAGAGGTTTTAATTGAGCCCAGATGTTTTCCAAAGGATTTCACCGTTTCACTATTTTTTTAAAGGGTTGTACTGTTCTATATAGCATGATGGAGTGCCTTACGTGATTTTTTGCTTTCAGCTTTTATTTATTTTTATTACCCACTGAGTTGGAGTACTCACTTTACTCCCTGCACCTCGTGTGCAGATGCAGGTACTTGACCACCTGGTAGCGGGTTTTGAGCTGTTTGAAGATTTGTTCTCATGGCTGAGTTAGGTGACCGCTAGAATCCGCGACACAAGATCTTCTCCCTTATTTTATGTTGTTCCTGTTACTTTCAGACTTTGTTCCTATTTCCGGACTTGTAGTACTTTAGTGAACTCTGTAGTAGCTCATGACTAGTGACACCCCGATGCCGAGCTGTGACTGGATGGTTCCCTGTTGTTATCGTTGTTTTCCGCACTTTTGATTATGCTAATCATGTTTTAATTTTATAAATGTTAAATAACTGTTAAAAGGAAGAATTTCTGTTTTTGGCTGGCCTTGTTTCACGAGAGGCGCCATCACGACCGGATTTGGGATTTGGGTCGTGACAAGTTGGTATCAGAGCCTAGGTTACTAGGTCTCATAAGTCATGAGCAGGTTTAGTAGAGTCTCGTGGATCGGTACGGAGACGTCTGTATTTATCATCGAGAGGCTGCAGAACCTTTAGGAAAACTTCACTTTCTTGGAATTTTTATCGTGCGTACTTGATTTAGCTTAAGATATAACTCTTGAAATTCCTTCCACACGTCTGTATGCGCACGTGAGCACTCAGTAGTATATGTTCCTTGATGGCTTGTGATTCCCCGATCGAGGGGGGCAAGATGTAATCTCCGTGAGTTTGATGTTAGGCCAGTTTGGAGGACTTGAGGCCGAATCTTTGCTTATGGCTTGAGCACCAAGGTGCTGATTTTGTGAGCTGGTGTTACGAACTTATATGTTCAGTATTGTCCCTAATTGTGGGAATGGCGGCTGGATAGCTACGTAATGAGTATGTTCGTACTGTGTAGTGTGTATGACAGTGGAAGGTATACAAAAACATGAACTAAAGGTAAAGCTAATGGGTAATTGGCTTATGAGGGGAAACCATTTGTCATACTAGTTAGATAAGTCTGGGAGCTAAGATCGCTTCTGTAAATGTATTATGACGAAATCTATGTCGAGGAGCACACCTTGAAGGTCGAAAACATTAAGGAAAGAATATGTTCTTACTCGGTTGAATAGCCCAATAATGGAGGATTGAAAGGTATTTTCTATGTGTTATGATTTTAATTGGTGCAACCCATGTCCATGTATCAATTTTGATTATATAAGACATGTAATATTGAGGTTAATGTAATTGATATACATTGTGATGCTTTGTCAAGTTGTGGATGTTTTGTTAGGATGGTTTTGTGATTCTCTAGCAGGTGGATAGGCCCAATTACAAAGGAGACTCTACCAAAATTTTTGAAACATTTGGGACTTAGTAAAAATTTGGTCGCCTAGAGAGTGGGCTTGACTGTTATGTGAGTGAATGTAGGAAAATGCAAAAGAGTTAAAAATTCCAGGTGATTTGTGTTTCCACAAGCTTATGAAAGAGTGAAAGAGTGAGTTTAATCTCACTATGGTATTACGACATCAATGGAGCATATGCATTATGAATATAGTGTGTTGTGATATATGGCTTCGAGCCAAGTTGGGGAGCTTGCTCTTGATTAGCGGGTTGTGTGGTTATGTACTATGTTAGTTCTAATTTGATGCATGTCGGTGAATCAGTTCTGGTTGTGGAAATTAGTTCGAGAATGGAACGAGTGAAGGAAAATTTTTGACAAGATGTCATGAGCTCGGATGAGCAGGAAATAAGTTTCCATGTTTTCGGTAAGTTGGCATTGTCTCCAGCGTCACCTAAGATCGGGGTTATGTAAAAAGGGTTTTGCGTCCTGGCTAATGATTCTTGATCTATCTTCAGTGTTAGGGCGACCGGTGGTTTGGAGGTACGCCCCAAATATTATTATGGTAGGTTGTGGGAGTGTGTCCCACTGGAAGATTATATAAGTGTGGCATGTAGTCACTTGACTGATTAAAGATGTAAACCAAGTGTGAAGGTTGTGATGGTGTCGTTAAATTGAGGAATTCATGCCTGGAGGGCACTTGGCCTATTGGGTTGTGAACTAGGGAGGATTACCCCGACTGTTTGTTGTTCTTCTGTGTTATGAGAAAAAAGAGGGTTATTATGGACCTTTGAAAGGTTATCAGACTAGTTCATTGTGATCAGAATCAGCTTGAAGTCTGTGGATGGACTTAATGTGAATAATGGATCTACATCAGGCCAGATGTGTGAATTTTTGTAATGCGGTCCTCATGGAGGAGTAGTTAGGTTGATGCTTCATTGTCAGATATCTCGCGTAGTGATGCATTACGCCGTGTGATTTGTGAAATGGCTCGAGAAATTGCTTATGTGTTGAGAATCCGCATAGCAATGATGTTGTGTTGAGAATCCGCGTAGGAATGATATTACCTGAGCAACTTGGCTCTTGAAATTCAAATTTGTATATCGCACCTCAGTTGTGCTTGAGTTTTGTAGTTTATAACGCTAAATATCCCTTTGGGATGATATTATGCACTTGGCATGCTTATGACCGATATTCGGTATTTTGTTATAATGAACAGATTTGGCTCGATGTGTATCTCCTTATGTAAGATCTATGTATGGATCGGTGGCACGCTGCCATGGGTATGTTATCTAGATCGTGTTGCACGCCGCAACAGTGTGAAATCGAGTATAGTTTTCTATATGCTATCTTTGTATGCCTTGCTTCCTGTTTTCCAAGGACAGTTTGTATTAGTGCGTAGGATTTGGTAATTCCTTCCAGAGCTCGTTTTCTTTTGTATTGCGTTCGAATTGGTAGCCTATTGGCGCATTGGGGTATCATATGCGACTTATAATTATGTCTGGAGTGGCTTATTTCCCGAGCAGTTCGTACTGGGTGAGACGAGATCATTGAATTTGAGATCAGTGCAATCTGAGTATGTGAAGTAAATTAAAGAGCTAAGACCATTGTTTGGCTCAGAATGAGGTGATAGTTCTTGCCAAGAGTATAGAACTAATGAATTGTTGTTTCGGTAGTAGTTATGAATGTGTACAGGTCTCATCCGTCGTGTCAGTATTGTAAGAATTTGAACAAGACCTGTGTATGTCATGCAGAGCATGGGATGTGTAGTGATTCCTCCTAAACGGTTAGATAAGAGAGCTTCAGATGATTAGGGAAGATGGTATTGCTAAGTGGAAGTGATTTGAAGCGAGTATGTGTCTTAGAAAAAGGTAACGTGATTAAACTGATTATATTTCAGTAGTATTGCAACATGTTCTTGTTGGGTCCACTAGTGGTATTCGGGTTTGCTTGGTAGCACAGGTAAATATTGAGTATCTGTCGTGGAATGATTGGGTATCAAATGTGTGCATGTATTCGCACGGTGGAAACTGGGATCAAGTATGATGATTTGTGTGCTATATGGAGTTCTGATGCACAGGCTATGTTGTGGTGAGGGATCTTTATTCATTGGTATGTTATACTTTGGGTGTGATATTGGGATTCAGACTGGTTGTCTTAGTGTTGGGTGATTTTGAACTATTGCATTAGGGGCTACGCCGGAAATGCCATGGGTTAAGTGGTGAAGTGCGTTAGAATATGTTTTAGCAGAATGATTTATATTTCAAAGAACCAACGGACAGCTGGGAAGGAGTGCTTTCTTAATTGGGCATTTGTGATGGATGTTAGTGCAGAGGTTGCTATCATTGATCCCGTTCCAGTATTGATGGACTTTTCGGATGCATTTCTTATTGGTGCGCGTATTATGCAAGTTGTGGCTTAGGCCGTATTGATTGCGTCATGTCACCGGGATGGTGTATTTGGTCAAAGGAGATCATGAGGATCATTAATGAATATAAACGGATTTGATTTCAGCATGTTTGATGGGTAAATATCGAGGTTCGGTTCAAAAATTTGTTATGGTAATTTCCTAAGGAGAAATGGCCTCATTAATGGTTGATCTGAGCAATGATTATGGTTTATTCCGTGTTTCAATTATCGTTGGCAGTATATGAAAGTGTTGGAATGAGACCTTGGCTAATGAGAGATTTCTATCGGTATTTGGTTGTCGTAGGCGGCTGTTGTGAAGGGAAGTTATCGCTGCATGTGTTTGGATTATGTAGTATATCATATGATTGTACCTTAGGTTGCAGGTATGGGTTATTACAACTGGTTCAGGCTTATTCGCAGTATAGATGTGAGGTTTTGATCATGTGTATGATTTCGGAAAGTGCAGTGTGGTTCTATGGTTTATGGACTAAATGGATTGTGAAATTTCAGCTATGTTGTGTTATCGGGCCTATGCTAGATAGGGTGACGTGGGGTCATCCCTGAGTATATGCATGGTAAGGTTATTCAGCTATTGGTTGGCTTCTAGAACAACTCTGGGTACGCTCGAGGACGAGCGTTTGTTTAAGTTGGGGATGATGTGATGACCCGACCCGTCGTCTCATGTATTTCCGTCCCGTTTTCCCCGTTATATGCTTCTTCATGTTTCAATATATGTACTTGGTGAATTTGAGATGATTCGGATCGAGTTTGGTAGGAAATGGGACAATTAGTCTCTTTAAGGAAAAATTAGTTTGGAAAAGTCAATGGGATGTTGACTTGGGAGTTAGAGTGCTCGGAATTGATTTCCGATTATTCGTAGTTTCGGGGGATGATTTAAGGCTTAGGAGCGCAATCGGAAGTAATTTTGTGGGCCCTATGAAGGAGTTAGCCTATTTTGGCGAAGTTAGTAGTTTGGCGATTTCCGGATGATAGGCGATATTTTGATCCGAAAGTCGGAATGGAATTCCGAGAGTTTCTGTAGCTTCTTTATGTCATTTTGGACTTGTCTGCAAAATTTGAGGTCATTCGGACTAGTTTTGACATGTTTCGGCATCGGATGTGGAAGTTAGAAGTTTCAAAGTTCTTAGGCTTGAATCCGTTGAGAATTGGTGATTTCTGTGTTGTTGGATGTGTTTTTATGATTGGAACCAGTTCATATGGTGTTTTAGGATGGGTTTGCACTTTTGGTTGAGGTCCCAGGGACCTCAGGGTGATTTCGGATGGCTAACGGGAACTTTTGAAGTTGGAAAATTTCATAATAGACGAAATTGTAAATGAGTGTGTACAAGACCTGTCGAATTAAATCTCTTTGAGTCTAGTTTCCAACGCAACAAACCGTTTGTCATTTGGAGTTGTATACAGAAAGTTATGACCATTTTACTGGGCATGTGTCAGTAGCGCGCCCAGATGCGCGCCCGCGCTAAATGTGCGCGCCCAAAGACAGAACACTGGGCAAACTAGCGCGCCCAGATGGGCACCCAGGTACACGACCGCGCTAGTAGCGGGCCTCTAAATATACTTAAGGACGGGAAATGATAGAACTTGAGTCATTTCTCAAGCCTAGGGCTTCCCCAACATCCCCAATTCGACCAAGGCATCCAATTGCACTCCTAAGGTAAGCTTTTAAGTGTGTTTTCATGGTTATTACAAATATTGGCCCTATTGAATGTTGTATTGTAGATTGAAGTTACATAACTGTATTGGATCATTGTAGTTGCATTAAAGGACGAATTTCAGATATATATGGTTACAACCCCGTCTTTTAGAAATCCAACTTCATCGATGGTTTTCGAGTCTTTTCGATTGGGTTATGTCCCCTTACCTATTGTAATGTATTCGTTATGGTTTTGAGCAGATTCGACACGCGAAGAGGTCGATTTGCGAGGCAAAGGCATCGCGAGCTAGAGGTTTCACCGGCTAGAGGTGAGTAATACTTGTAAATGATATCCTGAGGGTTTGAAACCCCGGATTTGCACATCATAGTGCTGTATTGAGGTGACTTGCACGCCGGATATAAGCGTGGGGTAGAGCACCATTGGGGATTGTGACTTGGTCTGTCACGGTTGTTGATTTTACCGTGTATTTGACTGAAACTACTTGTATCATCATACTATGGGTTGACTGCCATGTTTGGGCTTCGTTCCAACTATGTGAATGCTTCAGGGATTGATATTACTGTTTTAGCATATCTTGCATATCATTTGGTTTCAGTCCAAGGTTTTAAATACTATTTTGCAAACTCAGCCATACTTCTAAGTTTTAAAAATTGAAATGATATTTTAAATGATATTTCGGGCTGAGAACTACTGTTTTATAAATGCCCAAGGGGCTTATGATGATTTTCTGGACTGAGCATGGATCGAGCTGCACGCCGCAACAGTATTATATTGATTATTGGTGGATCGGGCTGCGCGCCGCAGTGGTGTTACATTGATATTGAGGCCGAGTGCCTGGATGATTATACTGATATTGATATGAGGCTGAGAGCCTAGATATGATGCCACGAGATGGCTTGTTATTGCGCTTGGGTTGTAGGAGCCCCTCCGAAGTCTGTGCACACCCCCAACGAGCGCCGTCGACGATAAATAAATAGAGCGGGCTGCATGCCGCAGCGGGTACTAGAGTGTACCGTCATATGCATTGCATTGCACTCATGCATTTGTTCTTATTTTGTAATGTTGACATGACATTCAGCACTCATATCATTGGAATCCATTCTACTTCTTGCACTGTTTACCAGATACCCTGGTGTTATTTGTTAATAGAGTGTTGTACCCGAGAGGCTGATGTTGTACTTTGTGAGTTGGGAGTGAGCCCGAGGGGCTGATGTTGCACTTTGTGAGTTGGGAGTGAGCCCGCGGGGCTGATACTGTTTTGAGAGGTTGATATTGAGCCCGAGGGGCAGATTCCTGATTATTTCCAACTTATTGAAATTATTTTCGCAACTGTTGAAAAGGAATATTTTCAAAAGAGGTTTTAATTGAGCCCCGATGTTTTCCAAAGGATTTCACGGTTTCACTATTTTTTTTAAAGGGTTGTACCGTTCTATATAGCATGATGGAGTGCCTTATGTGATTTCTTTCTCTCAGCTATTATTTATTTTTATTACTCAACGAGTTGGAGTACTTACTTTACTCCCTGCACCTCGTGTGCAGATGCAGGTACTTGACCACCCGGTAGCGGGTTTTGAGCTGTTTGAAGATTTGTTCTCATGGCTGAGTCAGGTGAATGCTAGCATCCGCAGCACCAGATCTTCTCCCTTATTTTATGTTGTTCCGGTTACTTTCAGACTTTGTTCCTATTTCCGGACCTGTAGTACTTTAGTGAACTCTGTAGTAGCTCATGACTAGTGACACCCCGATATCGGGCTGTGACGGGATGGTTCCCTGTTGTTATCATTTTTTTCCGCCATTTTGATTTTGCTAATCATGTTTTAGTTTTATAAATGTTAAATAACTGTTAAAAGGAAGCATTTGTTTTGTTGGCTGGCCTTGTCTTCACGAGAGGCGCCATCACGACCGAGTTTGGGATTTGGGTCGTGACAGGGATCTTACTTGTAAGTTTCTAATTTAAATTAAATAAATAGGATGATCATCTCTAATTAACATCGATAAATTCTTTTATAGAATTTGAATAAAGCTTTATCAAGTTCGCTCAAGCTTCACCATGATCGGGTACTTGGAGAATAGTTATTTCACTTAAATATGTTATATTGAAATAATACCTTTTAATGTAATTTGTTATATTCATCATTCAATTTGATCCAAATTTGCAAGAGCTTAATGTCTTAATTACTTGTAAGTTTCACATATAATTAAAATTAATAGGGTAGTCGTATGTAATTATTATCGATTAACTATTATATCAATTTACTCATAAGATAATTAAAATAAATAGGGTGACCATCTCTAGTTAGCATTGGTTAATGTCACGGCCCAATTTACAAACCCGGTCGTAATGGCACCTCTCGTGAAGATAAGGCCAGCCAACTAACCCAAATCGTCTCTTTAACAATTATTAAACATAAATGAATAGATAAATACAGCTTAACGACAATAATAACCAGTATTTACAATCCAACACAACCCGATCGGGGTGTCACAAGTAACGAGCATCTAAAGAAGACCGAACACAACTAGTGGGCCAATAATAATATACAAAATGAAATTTGGAACCAAAGGACGAAGTCCGGTGCTGCGAACGCCGGTGGTCACCTTGATCAGCTATGATAACAAAACCCTCAATCAGCTCTAACCCGCTACCGGGTAACAAATACCTGCAAATGCACACGAGGTGCAGAGAGTAAAGTGAGTACCCCAACTCAATGTGTAAATAAAAGTAAATAATAACTGAGCAGCAGAAATCACGTAAGGCACTCCATCATGCTATAACGAATAGTGTAATCCTTTGAGAAATCAGTAAAACCGTGAAAACCTTTAGAAAACATATGGGCTCAGTTAAAACCTCTTTTGAAATATCTTTTTCAACAGTTAAGCAAATGAATGCATAATTAGACAGTGCAAGTCAGCACGTAAGTCAGCCCCTCGGGCACAACACTCCACTAACCATTAATACCAGGGTATCTGATAAACAGTGCAAGAAGTAGCATGGATGCCAATGAAATGAGAGTGTTGGATGTCATGACACGTAGTACAAATAGGAACCAATACATGAATACAATGCAATGCATATGACCGGTACACTCAGGTACCCGCTGCGGCATGCAGTCTGAGCCAACCATGTGTTTATCGTTGACGACGCTCACTGGGGGTGTGTACAGACTCCGGAGTGGCTCCTACAGCCCAAGCGCAATATCAAGTCATCTCGTGGTATCAATTAATTCCTGGCCAGTCATTGTTACCTGACCAATTTACATCATACGGTGTCATTGTTACCACTATTTCAAGTCACATCATACAGTGTCATTGTTACCACTGTTTCAAGTCACATCATACAGTGTCATTGTTACCACTGTTTCAAGTCACATCATACAGTGTCATTGTTACCACTGTTTCGAAATCATTGCTGCGGCATACAGCCCGATCCATGCTCAGTCCAGAAATCATCATAAGCCCCTTGGGCATTTATAAAATAGTAGTTCTCAGCCCGAATTATCATTTAAAATATCATTTGAGTTTTCAAAACTTAGGAGTATGGCTGAGTTTGCAAAAATAGTATTTAAAACCTTGGACTGAAACCAAATGATATGCAAGATATGTTAAAACAGTAATATCAATCCCTGAAGGATTTACATAATTGGCACGAAGCCCAAACATGGCAATCAACCCAAATTATAATGATAAAAAATAGTTTCAGTAAAATACGCGGTAAAATCCAATAACCGGGACGGACCAAGTCACAATCCCCAACGGTGCTCTACCCCGCGCTCATATCCGGCGTGCAAGTCACCTCAATACAGCACTATGATATGCAAATCCGGGGTTTCAAACCCTCAGGATATCAGTTACAAGTATTACTCACCTCGAACCAGTAAAATCTCTAGCTCGCAACGCCTTTACTCCTCAAATCGGCCTCCACGCGCGTCGTATCTAACCAAAATCAGAGCGAATATATCATAATATGCTAAGGGAACAATACCCAATCGAAAACAATCTAGAAATAGCAAAAATCTTGAAACTAGCAAAACCCGAGCCCCGGGCCCACTTCTCGAAAGTCAAAAATTTTTATATCAAAATATTCCTCATCTCGCCACGAGTCTATACATATCAAATGCACAAGAATCGGAGTCCATTTGACCTCTCAAATCCCTAGTTTAACTCTCTTAAGTTTCAAGCTCTAACCTCCATTTTTAACCTTTAATTCCTTCGGTTTTCAGTGTTAATCCATGATTTTATACCATAATAACATATTCTATGTCCAAGAATCCATAACTGATGAAAGCCCTCGAAACTCTCTTCAAAATCGCCCAAAACCCTCTTAGTCCGAAGTGGAAATGTTGTGTTCTTTCAAACATTCGCGAAGAAGATTAATTTCACTTAACTGCCGACATTTCGCTTCTGTGCATAAATCACTGCTTCTGCGACTTCCGCATATGCGGTCTATGCCCGCTTTTGCGGACTTTTCACTTAAGGCACCTACCGCTTCACTTCAGCGGGACCGCTTATGCGGTACTCTTTCCGCTCTTGCAGAATCTAGCAAGGGCCAAGACTTCCGCTTCTATGCTCCTCAAACCTCTTCAGCGAGACCGCACCTACGGTCCAATAACCGCAGGTGTGAAACCAATAGATACCAACAAATTTGAACCTGTAATTAACTCCAAACACCTTCCGTTTAACTACCCGAATTCACCCTGAGGCCCCCGGGACCTCAACCAAAAGTACCACCATGACTTAAAACATTACCTAAACTTGTTCCAATCATCACAACACATCAACCAACACTAAAATCATCAATTCTTGTCGGATTCATGTCTAAGTTCTTTAAAAACTTCCAAAACACGCATTCGATCAAAAATCCGACAAAACGATGTTCGAATGACCTAAAAATTTGCACACATATCCAAAATCACCTAACGAAGCTACAGCAACTCTCGGAATCCCATTCTGACCCTCGGATCAAAATCTCACCTATCAACCGGAATTCGCCAAAATACTAACTTCGCCAATTCAAGCCTAATTTTACACCGGACCTCCAAAATCAATTCCAATCACGCTCCTAAGTCACAAATCATCCCTCGAAGCTAACCGAAATACCGAAAATCACATCCGAGCCCTATAACTCATAAGTCATCGTCCGGTTGACTTTTCCAACTTAAGCCTTCCTTAAAGAGACTAAATGTCTCATTTCTTATCAAAACCAATCCAAATCAACTCTAACACACCCCATACAGATAACAAAATATGAAGAAGCATAAAAATGGGGGAAACAGAGCAGTAACACATGAGACGACGGGTCGGATCGTCACAGTTAACTCCTATATCGAATTTAAATAAAACTTCACCTTTAAATCGAATTTATCCTGGTGAATTCTTTGAGAATAGCTATGTTACTCGGACTATTTTTTAGATCAAAACAATACCTTTTAGTGTAATTAGTGGTGTTCATCATTCTATACGACCTAATTTCACTGGAGCTTACTAGCTTAATAATAAGTTTCACACATAATTAAAATACATTAGGTGGTCATCACTAATTAATATTGATTAACTAATGTAGCCTAAACTAATATAAGTAGATTATATGGAATAACAATATATTTATATTAATAATATATTTTATAGGAGGAGGGAAATATGAACTTACAACTTGAAAAATAAAATACAATTTTACCAAAATAAAAAAGTTCCCTCCAAAATATTTTCCTATGATTTTTTTATGCCAAAATCACAGTCTTCTTTTGTTATTAGAGTGACTAGTGGGCCAAAACATAAAGTAAAAGAATCAAAAACTCTAAAATACTAAAAGTTTCAAGATCTGAGGAGCAAAGGCACGCCTCTTCCCCTGCATCAAAGGTACGCTTCTTTACCTTTAACATAACTTTTTTATTTTGTGGTTGAATTACAAGATTAAATTATCAAATGGGTAATAAAATCTTGCAAGATTCATGTACTGATAATATGGTGAAAGATGCCTTTTTGAGGTCCCCCTTCTATGTTATATGTGTACCCCTTTTTTCTCTGTCACTGACCTCTTTTTATATATCTCCTAACTGTAGAAATTATCTTGGAGAGAGAAGTGGACATCAAAATCAAGGGGACTCCATTAATATGAGTTAGAATCCCATGGGATTTTAATGATGATTTTGTTGTTTATGTCAAGTCTATTTTTGTATTTTTTAAAAAGTAAAACTAATTAAATAAAATATCAACTAAAGAAAATAATTTTTATAGTTTTTATTTTTAAGATTAAATAAAGTAAAAGGGAGCTTTATTGATCATTCTGAAAATTTTGGTGAAATGAAATATTATTATTAATGTTAGAGACTTAGATATGTAATATATCGGTAGTAGTGTTGCTTGTGCAATTGTGCTTAAAGAAATATGTGCTCAAACTTGTTTTCTCATTAGTCTAATAGTTTTTAATGCAAAGCCATGATGAATTTCAGTCAGTGCTCTAAGCAACTTGAGTTTGATAAATTGCATCTTGAGTTTTTACTAATTATAAATTATTGGCTACTCACACAGATCATTTGTGAAGGGGTGCTGTAGATAATTAGCAGGTTTTAAGGTTCTACTTAATTATAAATTATTGGTTACTCACAAAACTATCATTTACCTTTATATTTATTATGCAAAATATATTGATATCTTACAAATATTTATTTATAATCAGGCATTGGTAGAAATGGTCCTCAAAAAAGAAATAGCAGATTAAGTGATGATCATGTGATTGAACCTCCGAAAAGTTCCATGAAGGCATCTGTGGAAGATTTGCCCACACATCATGCAGAAGAAATTATTTATTCAGGTAATTGCAATAAAGCTTTTATAAAATATTTAATTATTTGTTTATTCCTTTGCAATTAGACAATATTTTTTGCTTATTTAATCATCTAGCTAACCTATATTATGAACTTTCTAGGAAACATGAACATGACAAGAGAGTTGGAATTTAGCTTCCATTATGGTGGCCATTTTATATTTTCTCCTTCTAGAAAATATATAAGTGGGCAGTTAGTGAAAGCAAGCATTGATATTGATTTCATAGCTTTCTTTGATCTGCTCGATGAAATGAAAAAGCTTTGTAACTTCAATATTCTTGAGGGAGATAAATTTATTTATTTGAGAGGTGATAAAGTTATCAGTGATTGCGATGGGCTAGTGGAATGTCGTGATGATTCAAATGTTAAGAATATTCTTCTCAGTTACGTGAGGCTTAAAGATAAGTCAATTGATATTTATACACTTCAAAAAAATAATATTTTTATGAGTTCTTTTCTCGGAGAAAATAGTTGCAGGGAGAAATCATCTGAACAAGTGAGTGAAACAGTTGTGGAAGAACATGAATCAACAAATAGAATTGACTAGAAAAGAAGCAAATGAGTGCATGGAAGAAGTTAAAAGGGAAGCTATTGAACAAGTCGAAGAAGTTAAAAGAGAAGCTAATGAAAAAGTTGAAGAAATCAAGAAAGAAAATGATTAAAAACTAGAAGAAATGGAAATACAATGGAAAAAAAAATTTCAAATAATGCTTGCGGCTCAAAATCAACAGCTAAATGATGCAAATCAGATCGTAAGTAACTTATTATACTACTTACTAATATCTTTTTATATTATCCTTACAAAAAATTATTCTTATTAACAAGTAAATTTTTTTTTGTGGAAAATACTTTGTTGTACTATTTTCTTATATATTTTTTAAATTGTTGTTGCAGGTTGTGGAGTAGTGACGGAAGTATCAAGATTGAAGAGGACATGAATAATTATTATATCTTTTGTTAAAACATATTGATATGTTTGAGTAATATAATATTCCACTATTTTGAATGATATTATTGGACCATTTATTATGTTTTTATAAATATTGCATTTATCACGAACTAGGCTACATATTTTTACTTTTCGTAGCAAATAAAAAAGATATTTTGCTATAATAAGATGTATTTCATGGCTAAAATACGAATTTTTAGCTACAATAAGAAAATATTTGTGGCTAATACTTCAATTTATTGCTATAAAATTTTTATCCATAGTTGAATGCGAGTACTATTGCTTCGGAATTAAGTTGTAGAAATAGCCATAAACATTAAAGTTATGTGGCAAACCAATTAAATATTTTGCTACAATACAACACTTTGTAGCTACAAAATAAAGATAGCTACACATTTTATTTGTCGTGGCAAAAAATTAAAAATACTGCTATAATCATCTTTCCCGTGGCAAGAGTATATTAACATCACAGCTACAACATGTAAAAATTCTATAGCAATAAGTATTAGTCTTAGCCATGGATCATGTAAAGTTTGTAGCTAACTTTTAGCTACGCCACTTCTTGGTACGAATGCTACGGAAATTTTTTTTGTAGCTAAAGTGTTTAGCTACGGAAATTTTTATATTTAGCTAAATATATCTTATAGCTATATATACATAATGTTGTAGTGAGTATCTGTGATATCTCGCTATAAAATCGGCTAATATATCTTTTGGATATTAATATCGATCAATATTAACTCTATTTTATGAGAAAATTTAATTGTTTAAACGTAGATCTAAATTTTGGGTCAAACAATCTTGATATTGTTAACTGCTGTTAGCCTGTCACTAGCTACATGAAAGTTAAAGTCACTGAAAAAACTCAAAAATGTTATTAACACGTCACTTAGAAATAGAAACATCTCCAAAAGCCAAGTATTCTAGACATCAACTTAAATTCAATCAGGTCAGGAAATATCAAGAAAAAAGCATTGAATTGTACCCAACTACCAGCCGTACATAAGAATACAACTAATGAACTAATTCTAACGTAGCTTGGATCCGAACCCTTACTCCTTAGTTAGAAAACTCCTCTATATAAGGAGCTCTCTCACAACCCTTATGACACACCAAATAGATCTTGCAAAAATTAAACACTTCCGTTGCAATACGTTATCTTCAAATTAAACTAGCTCATTCAAAAATGGCTAAAGTAGCATTGTTGGTGGTGGTGTTCATGGCAGTAGTAGCTGTGATGCTAACACCCCATGCAGACGCTGCCATCTCTTGTGGGCAGGTTGTTACGAGCTTGTCACCATGCATTAGCTATGTGAGGCAAGGTGGTGCTATTCCCGCATCATGCTGCAGTGGAATTAAGTCCCTCCACAGCCAAGCTACTAGCACTCCTGATCGACAGACGGCTTGTAACTGTATTAAATCTGCTGTTGCAGGCATCAGTGGCATCAACTTCAGTCTTGCCGGTAGTCTTCCAGGAAAATGTGGTGTCAGCCTTCCCTACAAGATTAGCCCTTCCATTGACTGCTCCACGTACGTATCTAATACGCACCTTTAATTTTGTAATAGTACATGAGTGATGTAAGTTAACACCCTCTTCATTTTTATGCTTTCAAAAATAATCTTGGCAGCACATAAAAAATATGATTATTTTTGTCATTTCATTTTTCATTTTTCACTAAGATGCCTTCGCCTATCCAAAAAAAAAATTGCCACCATTTTTTTCATCCGTTAGACCTTTTATCTGTCGGTTTTCTCCTACAATTCCCATGTCAAATAAACAAGTGTGTCTCACATAATAACTATTTGGTTCAAATGTACAAATTAATATGACTCTCAAGTAAAAAAAAGGTAAGATAAACTTAAAGCGCAAATCAAACCCAAAATTTAATTTTAAATGTATACTAGTTTATAGACTGAATCCATGATTAAGATTGAAACCGCTTTGGGCTTCAACTTACCAGAAATTACACCATTGAGTTTGTTCTTCATTTTTCTCTAATTCTTCTTTGGTTGTCGATTTAAAAATATTGCAGGGTGCACTAAGATTTGTGAGTTAGTTTATGGTAGCAGGATGAAGGATATGGGAATAAATAAGACAGTTCTTGGAGAAGATGGATGAAGCTTTTGCATCTTCTAATGTTTCGATCATTTCTAGTTTAGTAGTACTCACGTATGTTCACTATCTTGCTCTTCAAAAGATTGTACCCTTTCAATTTATTGACTACTATGATATCCTGCTACTTCTAGTAATTTCTTCTCCTTTTTTCCAGTTTTATCTTCTTTAAATTTTCAAACGGTTCTTTAAGCATTTCTCTTGACTACTCTGTGAGCACGTGATTTTTTTCCTATATGAATTACTCCTATAAAATTCAAGAAAATAGATTTCCCCCAATTATTTTCCAATTTATAGAATTTTGTACGATTTTATTAATTGTGCACGTTTAATTTCCATTAAAAATCGTGAAAAATACCAAAAATACCATGCATTGCATTTAGATTTTATTTTTAAATTTTTAGAATTAATTAGTTAATTATTTGTTTCATCAAAAAGAAAAATTACAAAAATGACCCATTTTACATTTTTACCTTTAATTGCTAGATTATTGATTTTCTTTTTGATTTAGGATTTAGAAATTTTATAATTTTTAGGAAATTGTTTAGTTTTACAATGTAATTAATTTAGGATTTCAATTTAGGTTTTTAATTAAAGAAAAAGAAAAAAAAGAGAAAAAGAAAAAAAACAAAAAGAAGGGGAAATAAAAGAATTGGATGGGGGGTGTTGTTTTAATTTCATTGGGCCAAAGCCCACATGTTTTGGCCTCGATTTGCCCAAATACACCCCAAACCCGCCCCAAAGTCCGATTCCAAGAAACAATTACCCGATCCAGCCCTGCCCCATAACAAACGACGTCGTTTTCATCTCATTAAATCCCAACCGTTGATTCCATTTAATCGAACGAATGGAAACTACACGTTCATAAGTATAAAACTGTCCAAACGCCCCCTATACCCATTGACCCCCTTTATTCCATCTCTCTCAAACTCAAAGACGTGAAACCCTAGCCGCCCTCATATTCCCCGCCGTCTCCGCCGCCGAAAATTACCTCACGGCGGCGGCCGGTCTCCAAATCGCCCCAAAATTACACCTAGGGATGGAAATGAAGCGGTGCAGGTGCGAGGCGGTGCGGGTTTGAACATTAGCGGGGCGGTGCGAGTTTGAAATTTTGCGGTTGCGGGGCGGGAAGGGGGCGAGTTCAATTTTTAAATTTAAAAAAAAATGCGGGGCGAGTGCAGGTGCGGGCAGAGATTTAATTTTGCTTAATATTCAGCCTAGTTGATGCTTTCCTTTTTCCTGATTTCCTGGTTTCACTTCTTTTTATCAATAATTTTCTTTCAAATTATATTTTTGATACTGACTTAGTGTATTAATGTTCACATAAGTATTAAATGAATATATATGCTGCTCCTATTTTTTTATTTTAATAATAATACTACTTACAAGTAGTGGGAATGACAATAATAATAAAATAAGAAGAACACGTGATAGCGGAAAGATCTTCCTTCGTAATTTGGATAAACAGTTGTATCAAATTTTAGAAACGTGGAACAATGAATCTTGGTATACATATTTGTCAACAAGTAAATAGAGAGGTGTTAAATACTGATAATTCAGACTTAATTCTTATCTAAGTGTGAGTATATATCCAAGTTGTATGTTGATATTTTTATTGTGCAAGTGTGAGTAGTTATTTATTGTTATTGTCTTACTATTGAAAAAATATTACAATATTTGACCAAAAATATTTTCGCAACATGCTTGTTAAAGTGGGATGAGTTTCTTATTTATTCAAATTGGAAACAAAGAACTTTCGTATTTACAGTCTAAAATTGAATTGTCCGAATGACTAATGTGCCACTGTTATAAAAAAAATGTGGGTGCTGTGCGGGGCGGGGCGGGGCGGGTGAATGTGGGTTTTAAATCCTATGCGGGGCGGGGTGGGTTAAATTTTGCGGGTTCAGACAGAACCCGCCCCGCACCCGTACCTCCCCGCACCGCCTGCCATTCCTATTTACACCAAACACTTCTCACCTCCTCTTCTTTCCGGATCCCCAAATCAATCCCCTCGAATCCCTTTCAAATCTCACCAATTTCAAATCTCGTGACATGCAAACCCTAAATCAGAGCTTCCAAGACGATTTAAGCCGGAAATGGGTGTTACTCGTCTGTTCTCAACAGGAACAGTCGCTTGACACCTATTTTTGATTTAAATCGGAGAAGGTCAGGTCCCGTCGGAGCCACTGTTCGTTCATGCAGTAGGTATATCCATCATTCTTTCCTCTTTCCATTCCCTCATCCTTCTTTTCTTCTTTAGCTTCTTCTCTTTTGCATCACTCTGTTTTCTTCTACTTTTTGTTTTCTCTTTCTTTGACCAAAAAAATGAAGAGGTTTAGTTAGCCATAATCCTGGGTTGTTAGGTTTTCGTTTCTTTCTTCTTTCTTGATTCTGCTTACTTAGTCAGTTGTTTTTTTTAGAGCCTGTTAATTTGGTTTAGTACGCGTCTAATTAGTTTAATTGTGAAATCAGTATGTTTATTGTGGTAGTCTAGATTTATTTTTATTGTATGATTCTGGGTTTGATCAGTATGTTCTATGGTCTAATTAGTTTAATCAGTGTGTTTATTGTGGTAGTCTACCTTTCCTTTTGTTGTTATGATTCCCTTTTGAAATCGGTACATTCTCTTATCTAATTCGCTTAATTTTGAAATCAGCATGATTCCTTGGCCTATCATGTTGGTATGTTCAACTGGGTTAGTTCTTAGATAATAGTTCATCATTGTTAGTGTAGACATGTGATTTTTGATCCTCCCCAAGTTTTTTTATATTTTAGCATCTAAATATTTAATTTAGGCCTAATATAGTTATTTTAACTAATTTTGACTTCTTTACTTTATTTTCGTCATAAAAATGGAAAATTACAAAAATATGTTAATTTTATATATTTTTCATAATTTTATAAAAAAATACCAAAATAGTACCTTATTTTTATCTCTATATAATTTCGAAAACACAAAAATAGTTTCATGTTTGGTTTAATTAATTAGGATTAGCTTTGAAATTGTATAGTATTTTTATCTTATTTTAAAAGGAGTCAATTAAGGTGTTGAATTACAATTTTAAGAGTTTTAGAGCCCAATTCTTGACCCAATTCGGATTAGTCCACTAAGCCTAGGACCCTTCTAGATTCTTCTTTGGAACAAAAACAAATAAAAAAGACCCCAAAGACCCAATGCACAAAAGACCTAGGGACTAATTGGCAACATACACAAAATGTAAACCTAACTCTACGCCTATAAGACCTAAGGAGCAAAAATACACTCTAAAAAAAAGGACTGAAAAGTTGCGCTAGTAGACATAGAGCCCCACCTCTCCCTTTCACGTCTTCTTCTTCAACCTCCCTGTTAGCTCTTGGACTCCTTCTTCTCCTCAAAAGAAGCTTCAGCCACTATTCCCAAAAATCAAGCCCATCTCCCTACCCCTATTGAGTAACCTCGCCATTTCCAGCAATAGAGCTCCATTTCAGAGCTTCGACCCCAAACTCCATTTCTGGGTTACAGCCAACGCAACCTATATTCAAACGTTGAGTACCAGTTCTAGGCTGCAGGCATTTGTCATAGTCAGTTTTGTCGGCGAGATTTGAGTTTTTTCGGCGAGTTCCGAGTTCGTCCGAGGTCGTAGCCTGAGGTTTCCGGGGAGCTTCACGGTTCCGTTTTAGAATTCGGCAATTCTATTTGGTCTCTGCTCGGAAGTCCATTAGTTGTAGGAGAGAGGTGACAAAAATGAAAATGGTGTAGTTCCCTAACGTCAACGGCAGTGATGAAACAATAAACGTCATGTTTCTATTTGGTACGTATTTAAAATGTTATAGTAATACTTTAATTATTGTGCAAAAATTCCGGTGGTGACAAAAGAAAGTTTCCACGTGATATTAAAGAATTTTATGAGTCAAGCACTGTGTCAAATAAGTGGTACGCTAACTTTGGACGTTGAAAAGGTAAAATGAATAAGTAAAATATATTATCATGTTGAAAAAAAAGGTATAAACAATGATTAGATTATTCAGAACTTGTTCCAATTAATATAAGGTTTAGTTTAAAGCTTGCTTTACTTGATCTTTATGGTATTTGGATGACTGTGGTTCGTAGTCAAACTAGTATATGTTGGAATTTTTTTGAATCTCCCTGAACCTTTGAAAGAAGATTTGAGTGAAATACACTGTTCATTAGTCTATGCTTGTTTTCGATTCCCTTTAAAAATTGGAATTGAGGTGTGCCGCACTGAATAAAATCTTAAATGCATGGCCCTCATTTGATTAATCTTGTTTATCCTTAGAATTTGAGGCGTGCCATTTAGCAAATTTTTATGGCCCTCGCAAATTTGCAAACGCGTAATTGCTTTAGGCGCGTTATTATTTTAATAATATTACCTTCCTTAACTCGGGTGCACATTTATGTGACCTAAATCCAAATCTCAACAATGTTATATAAAATGTGTTGCGAATTGCAGGTGCATTTATGTGACGTGGCTCAAGACATATTTTAAATAACGTTGTAATTTTCTTTAAAAATAAATAAAAGCGGTTAAAGGTTTAAAATTGTACCATAGGCTAAAAATTATAATAAAATCAGATAATAGGCCAATTATAATAGTTGAACGACCGTGCTAGAACCACGGAACTCGGGAATGCCTAACACCTTCTCCGGGGTTAACAAAATTCCTTACCCGAATTTTTAGTTTGCGGACTGTAATACAGTGTCAACCCTTTCCTAGATTCGGGATTTAAACTGGTGACTTGGGACACCATAAATCCCCCAAGTGGCAACTCTGAATTCTTTAAATAACTAAATCCCATTTTGATTGTCCTTTAATTGGGAAAACTCCCTTTAATATACCCTTCTGGGATATAGTTGTGACGAACCGGCCCGTCGTCTCATGTATTTACGTCTCGTTTTCCCCGTTATATGATTCTTCATGTTTCAATATATGTACTTGGTGAATTTGAGATGATTCGGATCGAGTTTGGTAGGAAATGGGACAATTAGTCTCTTTTATGAAGACTTAAGTTGGAAAAGTTAACCGGATGTTGACTTGTGAGTTAGAGGGCTAGGAATTGAATTTTGATGATTCGATTAGCTTCAGGGGATGATTTAAGGCTTAGGAGCGCAATCGAAAGTAATTTTGGAGGTCCAGTGAAGAAGTTAGCCTATTTTGGCGAAGTTAGTATTTTGGCGATTTCCGGTTGATAGGTAAAATTTTGATCTAGGAGTCGGAATGGAATTCCGAGATTTTCAGTAGCTTCGTTAGTTGATTTTGGACTTGAGTGCAAAATATCAGTTGATTTGGAGGTGTTTAGGTCGGGTTTTTGATTGAATATGAGTTTTGAAAGTTTTAGTTTAACTTAAGCTTTGAATTGATAAAAAATGATGGTTTTGATGTTGTTTGAGGTGTTTTGTTGATTGGAACAAGTTTGAATAATGTTATGGGATATATTGGTGTGTTTGATTGAGGTCCCGGGGGCTTCAGTATGATTTCGGATGACTAACGGAAATTTTTGAAGTTGGAAAATTTCATAATCAACGAAGTTGTAAATGAGTGCGCATAAGACCTCACTTTAAAGGTTCCTATCTCCAGTTATACAAGTAGTTGGGTGATGAAAAACCTATCAATTTAAGTATCTCCGAGCCTAGTTTCTAACGCTTCAAACCGTTTGTCATTTGGACATTCCTACCAAAGTTATGATCAAATTACCAAAGGCTGAAAAACTGTGAACTTGTGTAAAATCTGTGACCGCAGAACCTGTCACAGATTGCACTCTGCGGTCGCATTTTGACCGCAGATTGGGCCAGTGTAGCCTAGTTTTGGGTGTCGATTCTGCGGTACATTCTGCGGGCCGCATATTCATTCTGCGGTCCGTTCTGCTACAGCAGACCCGACTTCGGAGTGTTAACTTTCCACTTTTTATAACCCGACCCCATTTCAATATATATGCTTTGGGGTTCATTTTGGGGTGATTTTCTGAGCATTCTAGAGAGAGGTGAAAGCATTTTAGAGAGAGTGTGGGGGAACTCACCATTTGAATCATCCAATCTTGCATCAATCTTCAAGAATCGAATAATCCAATCACAAGTTCTTCATCAAAGAGGTAAGGTTCTATACCCTAGTCTTCAATCTCGTTTTTGGGTGATTGATGAGTAAGAATTCATGTGAAAACTGGAGATAAGTCACTTGTGGTCATGGTTAGACAATAATATAGGATTGTCATCAAATATCCTAACTAGATTACTCATTTTGGGTGAAAGCATGAATAAACTAGCACTTGGTTTTGAAAATGAAATTTTTGGATTTGAAAGGCCATTTGAGCTCCGATTTTGGTAAATTTTATATGTACGGACTCGTGGAGAGACGAGGAATCCGTTAATGTGACTTTCGTAATTTTTTCGAGAAGTGGTCCCGGGGCTCCGGTTTTTGCTAATTTCGTAATTTTCGATATTTTTCGAGTCTTTTCGATTGGGTTATGTTCCCTTAGCCTATTGTAATGTATTCGATGTGGTTTTACATAGATTCGACGCACGTGGAGGCCGATTTGAGGAGCAAAGGCATCGCGGGCTAGAGATTTCGCCAGTTAGACGTAGTAATTTGTGTAGATGATGACCTGAGGGTTTGAAACCCCGGTATATCACACGGTGACGCTATATTGAGGCGAGACACGCACCCCATGGTAGGTGTGGGGTCGTTTGTGGTTGGGGATTTCTGACTTGGTCCATCCCGAGTGATAATTATAATATATTGGCGACTGATACGCACATTGCATTGATGATATTACTGGGCTTGATGCCATGTTTGGGGCCTTGTGCCGACTTGTTAAATCCTTCGAGGATTGATATTGCTACATAGCATGATATTGCATGTCATTTAATTTTAGTCCAAGGTTTTAAATGGTGTTTTGCAAACTCAGCTATAATTCTAAGCATTGAAAACTTAAATGACATTTTAAATGTATTTCAGGCTGGAAACTTCTATTTTGTAAATGCCCAAGGGGCTTACTATATTATTTTCTGGACTGATTATAAAGTAACTTGAAACAGTGGTAACAATGACACTGTATGTTATACTTGAAACAGTGGTAACAATGACACTATAATATATACTTGGAACAGTAGTAACAATGGCACTTTGTGATATAAATTGGTCAGGTAACATTTGCTGACCGGTCAGGTAACAATGACTGCCCAAGATATTGCGCTTGGTCTGTAGGAGCCCCTCCGGAGTCTGTACACACCCCAAGTGAGCACCGTCGACGATAAATAAATATGGATGGCTCGGGCTGCACGTCGTAGTGGGTACTGGAATGTACCATCATATGCATTGCATTGCATTCATGCATATATATTTTACCTGATATACCTGATGTGGTTTTGTTGATATATTCTTTGTTGATGGTGTTAAATTGATAATTTTAGCTTTACATTGTGGCATTTCATGGATTTAGATCTTCTGACATTATATATGTTTATTACTCATTGGGTCGGAGTACTTACTTTATTCCTGCACCTTGTGTGCAGATCCAGGGCAGTCTCAGGCACAGTAGATTCAGTTGATCAGCGGATCCAGTATTTCGGGAGTATCAAGGTAGTTGCACGGCGTTCGCAGCATTGATTTCTGCCCTCCTATCCTATCCTTTCTATTTCCGCATTATCAGACTTTGGATACACTATGTATTAGGGTGATATTCTGTATTCTAGAGGCTCATATTCGTGACACCGGGTACTAGTGAGATTATGTTGTGTATTTTGTTACACTCTTCAGTACTTTGATCTTGAATTAATTGATATTTCTATCCGGTATTTTTGACAAATTGGGTTAAGTGTGAATAATGGTCGGGCTTGCCTAGTAGTGTGCTGGGGACCATCACGACCGGGATTTGGGTCGTGACAAGTTGGTATTAGAGCCTAGGTTACTAGGTCTCACGAGTCATGAGCTGGCTTAGTAGAGTCTAGTGGATCGGTACGGAGACGTTTGTATTTATCCTCGGGAGGCTGCAGAACCTTTAGGAAAACTTTCCATTCTTGGAATTCTTATCGTGCGTACTTGATTCAGCTTGGAATATAACTCTTGAAATTCCTTCCTCACGTTTGTATGCGCACATTAGCGCTCAGTAGTATATGTGCCTTGATGTCTTGTGATTCCCCGATCGAGGGGGGGGGACGATATGTAATCTCCATGAGTTTGATGTTGGGCCAGTCTGGAGGATTTGAGGCCGAATCTTTGCTTATGGCTTGAGCACTAAGGTGTTGATTTTGTGAGCTGGTGTTATGAACTTATATGTTCAGTATTGTCCCTAATTGTGGGAATGGCAGCTGGATAGCTACGTAATGAGTATGTTGGTACTGTGTAATGTGTATGACAGTGGAAGGTATACAAAAACATGAACTAAAGGTAAAGCTAATGGGTAATTGGCTTATGAGGGGAAACCATTTGTCATACTAGTTAGATAAGTCTGGGAGCTGAGATCGCTTCTGTAAATGTATTATGACGAAATCTATGTCGAGGAGCACACCTTGAAGGTCGAAAACATTAAGGAAAGAATATGTTTTTACTCGGTTGAATAGCCCAATAATGGAGGATCGAAAGGTATGTGTTATGATTTTAATAGGTGCAACGCATGTCCATGTATCAATTTTGATTATATAAGACATGTAATATTGAGGTTAATGTAATTGATATACATTGTGATTCTTTGTCAAGTTGTGGGTGTTTTGTTAGGATGGTTTTGGTGATTCTCTGGCAGGTGGATAGGCCTAATTACAAAAGAGACTCTGCCAAAATTTTTGAAAAATTTGGGACTTAGTAAAAATTTTGTCGCCTAGAGAGTAGGCTTAAATGTTATGTGAGTGAATGCAAGAAAATGCAGAAGAGTTAAAATTCCAGATGATTTGTGTTTCCACAAGCTTATGTAAGAGTAAGTTTAATCTCACTATGGTATTACGACATCAATGGAGCATATGCGTTATGAATATAGTGTGTTGTGGTATATGGCTTCGAGCCAAGTTGGGGAGTTTTCTATTGATTAAGTTTATTGTACGGTTATATTCTATGTTGGTTCTAATATGAGGCAAGCTGGCAAATTAGTTCTGGTTGTGGAAATTACTGAGAATGGCACGAGTGAAGGAAAATTTTGACAAGGATGTCATGAGCTTGGATGAGCAAGCAAGAAGTTTCGATGGTTAAGATAAATTAGTATTGTCTTCTGCATCACCCGAGAGCGGTGTTGCGTCCTGGTTAGTGATTCTTGATCGCTTTACAGCGTTAGTGCGACCAGTGGTTCGGAGGTATGCTCCAGATATTGTTGTGGTAGGTTGTAAGAGTGTGTCCCACAGGAATATTATATAATTGTGGCATGTGATCACTTGATTGATTAATGCTGTGAACCAAGTATGAAGGTTGTGATAGTGCCGTTAAATTGAAGTTTCATGCCGGAAGGGCACTTGGCCAACTGGGTTGCGAACTGGGGAGGATTATTCCAATTATGATGGTTGTTATTATGTGTTATGAGAAAAAGGGAGTTACTATGGTCCTGTGAAAGGTTATCAGACTGGTTCAGTGTGATCAGAATTAGCTAGAAGTCGGTGAATGGGTTCAATGTGGATAATGGCTCTATATCAGGCAAGATGTGTGCATTTTGTGATGCGGTCCTCATGGAGGAGTAGTCGGATTGATGTTTCATTATCAGACGTTTCAGGTAGTGATACATTACACCGTGTGATTGGTGAAACAGCTCGAGAAATTACTTACATGTTAAGAATCTGCGTAGGTCTGATGTTATATGAGCAACTTGGCTCTTGAAATTCAGATTGTATATCGCACCTCAGTTGTGCTTGAGTTTGTAGTTTATAACGCTAAATATCCCAGAGGGATGATATTATGCACCTAGCATGCTTATGACCGATATTCGGTATTTTGTTTTAATGAGCAGATTTGGCTCGATGTGTATTTCCTTAGGTGAGATCTCTGTGTGGATCGGGTGGCACGCCGCCATGGGTATGTTATCTGGATCGGGTTGCACGCTGCAACAGTGTGAAATCAAGTATAGTTTTCTATATGCTATCTTTGTATGCCTTGCTTCCTGTTTTCCAAGGAAAGTCTGTATTAGTGCGTGGGATTTGGTAATTCCTTCCAGAGCTCGTTTTCTTTTGTATTGCGTTCGAATTGGTAGCCTATTGGCACACTGGGGCATCATATGCGACTTTCATTTATATCTGGAGTGGCTTATTGCCCGATCAGTTCGTACTGGGTGAGACGAGATCATTGAATTCGAGATCAGTGCAATCCGAGTATATGAAGTAAAGTAAAGAGCTAAAACCATTGTTTGGTTCAGAATGAGGTGATAGTTCTTGCCAAGAGTATAGAACTAATGAATTGTTGTTTCGATAGTGGTTAAGAATATATAGAGATCTCATCCGTCGTGTCAGTATTGTAAGAATTTGCACAAGACCTGTGTATGTCATGCAGAGCATGGGATGTGTAGTGATTCCTTCTAAGCGATTAGATAAGAGAGCTTCAGATGATTAGAGAAGATGGTATGCTAAGTGGAAGTGATTTGACGAGAGTATGTGTCTTAGAAAAAGGTAATGTGAATAAACTGATTATATTTCAGTAGTATTGCGGCATGTTCTTGTTGGGTCCACTGGTGGTATTCGAGTTTGCTCGGTAGCACATGTAAATATTGAGTATCTGTCATGGAATGAAGGAGTATCAAATGTGTGCGTGTATTGCACGGTGGAAACTGGGATCAGGTATGATGATTTGTGTGCTATATGGAGTTCTGATGTACAAGCTATGTTGTGGTGGTGGATCTTTATTCGCTGGCATGTTATATTTTGGATGGGATGTTGGCATTCAGACTGGTTGTGTTAGTGTTNCGTTAGAATATATTTTAGCAGAATGATTTATATTTCAAAGAACCAGCGGACAGCTGGGAAGGAGTGCTTTCTTAATTGGGCACTTGTGGTGGATGTCAGTGCAGAGTTTGCTATCATTGATCCCGTTCCGGTATTGAGGGACTTTTCGGATGTGTTTCTTATTGGTGCACGTATTATGCAAGTTGTGGCTTAGGCCGTATTGATTGCGTCATGTCACCAGGATGGTGTGTTTGGTCAAAGGAGATCGTGGGGATCATTAATGAATATAAACGGATTTGATTTCAGCATGTTTGATGGGTAAATATCGAGGTTTGGTTCAAAAATTTGTTATGGTAATTGCCAGAGGAGAAATGGCCCCATGAATGGTTGATCTGAGCAATGATTATGGTTTATTGCGTGTTTCAATTATCGTTGGCAGTATATGAAAGTGTTGGAATGAGACCTTGGCTAATGAGAGATTTCTATCGATATTTGGTTGTCGTGGGCGGCTGTTGTGAAGGGAAGTTATCGCTGCATGTGTTTGGGTTATGTAGTATATTATATGATTGCACCTGAGGTTGCAGGTATGGGTTATTACAGCTGGTTCAGGCTTATTCAGAATATAAATGTGAGGTTCTGATCATGTGTATGATTTCGGAAAGTGCAGTGTGGTTCTATGATTTATGGACTAAATGGATTGTGAAATTTCAGCTATGTTGTGCTATCTGGCCTATGCTAGATAGGGTGACGTGGGGTCATCCACGGTTATATGCGTGGTAAGGTCATTCAGCTATTGGTTGGCTTCTAGAACAGCTCTGGGTACGTTTGTTTAAGTTGGGGAGGATGTGACGACCCGGCCCGTCGTCTCATGTATTTCCGTCCCGTTTTCCCCGTTATATGCTTCTTCATGTTTCAATATATGTACTTGGTGAATTTGAGATGATTCAGATCGAGTTTGGTAGGAAATGAGACAATTAGTCTCTTTTATGAAGACTTAAGTTGGAAAAGTCAACCGGATGTTGAATTGTGAGTTAGAGGGATCGGAATTTAATTTTGATGATTCGGTTATCTTCGGGGGATGATTTAAGGCTTAGGAGCGCAATCGAAAGTAATTTTGGAGGTCCGGTGAAGAAGTTTGCCTATTTTGGCGAAGGTAGTATTTTGGCGATTTCCGGTTGATAGGTGAAATTTTGATCTGGGAGTCAAAATGGAATTCTGAGAGTTTCAGTAGCTTCGTTAGGTGATTTTGGACTTGAGTGCAAAATTTTAGTTGATTCGGAGGTGTTTAGATCGGGTTTTTGATTGAATATGAGTTTTGAAAGTTTTAGTTTAACTTAAGCTTTGAATTGATGAAAATTGATGGTTTTGATATTTTTTGAGGTGTTTTGTTGATTGGAACAAGTTTGAATAATGTTATGGGATATGTTGGCGTGTTTGATTGAGGTCCTGGGGGCTTCGATGTGATTTCGGATGGCTAACGGGAACTTTTGAAGTTGGAAAATTTCATAATCGACGAAGTTGTAAATGAGTGCGCATAAGACCTTACTTTAAACGATCCTATCTCCAGTTATACAAGTAGTTGGGTGATGAACAACCAATCAATTTAAAGATCTTTGAGTCTAGTTTCCAACTCTTCAAACCGTTTGTCATTTGGACATTCCTACACAAAGTTATGATGAAATTACCAAAGGTTGGAAAAATGTGAACTAGTGTCAAATCTGCAACAGCAGAACCCGTCGTAGATTGCACTCTGCAGTTGCATTTTGACCGCAGATTGAGCCAGTGTAGCCCAGTTTTGGGTGTTGATTCTGCGGTGCATTCTGCGGACCGCATGTTCATTCTGCGGTCCGTTCTGCTACAGCAGACCCGACTTCGGAGTGTTAACTTCCCACTTTTTATAACCCGACCCCATTTCAATATATATGCTTTGGGGTTCATTTTAGGGTGATTTTATGAGCATTCTAGAGAGAGGTGAGAGCATTTTATAGAGAGAGTGGGGGAACTCACCATTTGAATTATCCAATCTTGCATCAATCTTCAAGAATCGAATAACCCAATCACAAGTTCTTCATCAAAGAGGTAAGGTTCTATACCCTAGTCTTCAATCTCGTTTTTGGGTGATTGATGAGTAAGAATTCATGTGAAAACGGGAGATAAGTCACTTGTGGTCATTGTTAGACAATAATATGGGATTGTCGTCAAATATCCTAACTAGATTACTCATTTTGGGTGAAAGCTTGAATAAACTAGGGCTTGGATTTGAAAATGAAATTTTGGGATTTGAAAGGTCATTTGAGCTCCGATTTTGATAAATTTTATATGTACGGACTTGTGGCGAGACGAGAAATCCGTTGATGTAACTTTCGTAATTATTTCGAGAAGTGGGCCCGGGGCTCGGGTTTT
Organism: Nicotiana glauca; assembly: GCA_026770625.1. Classification (NCBI taxonomy): domain Eukaryota; kingdom Viridiplantae; phylum Streptophyta; class Magnoliopsida; order Solanales; family Solanaceae; genus Nicotiana; species Nicotiana glauca. The sequence goes on along the minus strand of MU688022.1, from coordinate 110,022 downwards.
TGCTAATTTTGTTATTTTTCGATATTTTTCGAGTCTTTTCGATTGGGTTATGTTCCCTTAGCCTATTGTAATGTATTCGCTGTGGTTTTGGATAAATTCGATGCGCGTGGAGGCCGATTTGAGGAGCAAAGGCGTCGCGGGCTAGAGATTTCGCCGGTTAGAGGTGAGTAATTTGTGTAGATGATGACCTGAGGGTTTGAAACCCCGGTATATCACACTGTGATGCTATATTGAGGCGAGACACGCACCCCATGGTAGGTGCGAGGCTGTTTGTGATTGGGGATTTGTGACTTGGTCCATCCCGAGTGATAATTATAATATATTGGCGACTGATACGCACATTGCATTGATGATATTACTGGGCTTGATGCCATGTTTGGGGCCTTGTGCCGACTAGTAAAATCCTTTAAGGATTGATATTGCTACATAGCATGATATTGCATATCATTTAATTTCAGTCCAAGGTTTTAAATGTTGTTTTGCAAACTCAGCCATAATTCTAAGCGTTGCACTTAAATGACATTTTAAATGTATTTCGGGTTGGAAACTTCTATTTCGTAAATGCTCAAGGGGCTTACTATATTATTTTCTGGACTTATTATAAAGTGACTTGAAATAGTAGTAACAATGACACTGTATGTTATACTTGAAACAGTGGTAACAATGGCACTTTGTGATATAAATTGGTCAGGTAACAATGGCTGACCGGTCAGGTAACAATGACTGACCAAGATATTGCGCTTGGGCTGTAGGGGCCCCTCCGGAGTCTGTACACACCCACAGTGAGCACCGTCAACGATAAATAAATATGGATGGCTAGGACTGCAAGCCGCAGTGGGTACTAGAATGTACCATCATATGCATTGCATTGCATTCTTGCATATATATTTTACCTGATATACGTGATGTGGTTTTGTTGATATTTTCTTTATTGATGGTGTTAAATTGATAATATTAGCTTTACATTGTGGCATTTCGTGGATTTATATCTTCTGACATTATATATGTTTATTACTCACTGGGTCGGAGTACTCACTTTACTCCCTGCACCTTGTGTGCATATCCAGGGCAGTCTCATGCACAGTAGATCCAGTTGATCAGCGGATCCAGCATTTCGGGAGTATCAAGGTAGCTGCACGGCGTTCGCAACGTTGATTTCTTCCCTCCTATCCTATCCTTTCTATTTCCGCATTATCAGACTTTAGATACACTATGTATTAGGGTGATATTCTGTATTCTAGAGGCTCATATTCGTGACATCGGGTCCTAGTGAGATTATGTTGTGTATTTTGTTACACTCTTCAGTACTTTGATCTTGAATAAATTGATATTTCTATCCGGTATTTTTGACAAATTGGGTTAAGTGTGAATAATGGCCGGACTTACCTAGTAGTATGCTGGGCGCCATCACGACCGGGATTTGGGTCGTGACAATAGTGTAAAAAGGAGGTGTGACAATTAGTTCTGGGCTCGTGTGAGTATTAGGTTTGATTATGTTTTCCAATGTTGCATGCTTTGTTCTTGTTTGCCATAATTTGCTAATTGTTAGAAACTCTTAGGGGGTTAATTGAACAATTGAAACTTTGGGGTTTAAGTTGGAAAATGAAATAGGAACTTTTTCAAGTAATTTCTACATTTGGAAGCTTCCAGAATAAGGGGGACCTGCCCCTATTTGGTTAGCACAAATATGCTGAGCAAATAAGGGACAACCAGCTGTCCCAATTAGTTAGAAAATGCCTTTTGCAGGTTGAGAATATATCCTTGATTGGTTTTTGAGCACATGGCCTTAGAGGCCTATAAGTAGTGCCTCCTTCACTCTAAAACACAGACTTTTAGCACTATTCTCTGCACCAAAGCCCTGGAAAATCCATCAAAATTTCATACCCTAAAAAAATACAAAAAAGAGTTTCCGTATGGGTTTTATTCTTTTCTGATTTTTTTCTTTAAGAATTAAAAGAATTTTCATGGTAATTCTGCTTCTCTAAGTTTAAAGAGGGTTCAAGAAGCTCAAGTTTGCTGTTGATCTGTTTGATTACTCATATCTCTGCTCTTGCTGAGGTCCTCACCCCATTTTTGCTTTATTTCCAGGTATCTTTTGGGACCTTGATATATGAAGTTCAAGTTTGGAATATGTAATTGAATTCTGAAGATCTAATGATAGATGTAGCCTTTCCAATTGATTCACACTGTTCCTTTTAAATTTGTCTAGCTTTTTGCAGTTTTTACCTTTATTTTATGTGTTTTCTCGCTCATTCATGTTACTGAGGTTATACCTCTCTTTCTAGTTTGGATTCGATTTGTAGCTTGTTACTTGGTTAGAAAAGCTCTTTTGTTGAGTACATGTTTAAACTTTTATAGTATGGATTTAGGTTAGATGATGAACATCTCATGTTTGATTTTGTTTAAAATTGTTTAGTTTAGTATTGATGATTCAGTCCAGGTTTAAATTCGTATCATGATTTCATTGAATTAGCTACTGACTTTGATCATCCGGATTTGTTTAAGATCCATCATTACCATTGTATATATTGAATCTGAGTGTTTAGAGTTTAAATACTGTTAGGACAATTACATGTGTGAATTCAACAATAAGCTGGTAATAGTTTTAAATCTTTAGATGTATATGGTGCATTAATAGTAGAACAATTTGGTTAAAGGATGTCATGATATCTAAGTATTGTGATGTTTGGACTAGCATATCACTTATCAATATGCTAATGGGCTTTATTAAATCTTTGATATATGAATTGTCTGGGTGGGCTTCATAAGAAAACAGTCTCCCTTGAGTACTATTGGGCCAAACGGCAACCCATTTTGAAATGGAAAAACATCTGCCCGGTCATTTTTCTGGGCTCATTCTCTTGAGCCCAATTTTTGCCCTTTAAATAAGTTCCTTGGTTTAAGCTCAAACCAAAAATTGGGCTTCGAATAATTAAGGGCCCAGCCATGTACTTCAAACTCTTGAGAGAAAACTACCCTCTATAGCCCCTCAAAATTTTAATAGTCCATGTTTTGTTCTACTTACAAAAAATGGCCCTTCGGCCCAAACGTATTGCATATAAAAGCCGAAAGGAATAAGCATGACAACATAAGCACATGTGGTTCAGTGGTTAGAGCGCCTCTTTCATAAGCTGAAGGTTGCAGATTCGACCCTCACTTGGTGCGACAGTGCAATCCTTTTTTCGCCTTTTTAAATGTACTTCTGGATCTATAAGTATTAGCTAACAATTGTATATAATGTGTATTTTCTAATATGTAAACATAGTGTATATAAATTATATACAATTTTGTATGTGTAATGTGTGCACACTGTGTATTTGGAGTGTATCATGTATTTTTGTTAGTGACAGTCTTTTTTATATATTTTGTATAGTTATATCTATTTTATATATTATTTATATAGTGATAGTCTATTTTGTATATTTTTTGTACAGTGACAGTCTATTTTATATATTTTTTGTATAATGACAGTCTATTTTGTATATTTTTGTATAATGACAGTCTAGTGTATATAAATTGTATAGTGACAATCTATTTAGCATATTTTTCTATAGTGACAGTCTATTTTGTATAGTGACGGTCTATTATATATAAATTATATAGTGATAGTCTATTTTGTATATTTTTTGTATAATGACAGTCTATTTTGTATATCTTTTGTATAGTAACAATCTATTTAGTATATTTTTTGTATAATGATAATTTATTTTTGTATAGTGATAGTCCATTGTATATAAATTGTACAATAACAGTCTATTTAGCCATCTTCATTACAGGGCGGTCGTCCTATCGTTACAGGAAACCAACTGGAAGTCCCTTAACACCAATGGTACAAGTGCTTGTAGATGCAATTAGAAAATGAAATCTTCCACTTCCTTCAAATCCTTCTCATTTACATGAAGTTCCCAAGTCAGAAACTACCCAAATGAGGCTCTTAGGCCACACCAAAAGCCTGAAGTAAGATTCGAAACTTAGTCATGATTAGGTTATGCAATTACCCAGGAAAGGTGGAATATAGTATTCAAAACAATTTATGATTTTACTTTACAGGTTCCTTGATAAATCTGCAATCCAAGATGGCACAGAAGATTTAATAGAGCAGCAGCAGAATTCATGGAAACTTACAACTGTGACTAAGGTGGAAGAACTGATGCTAATTATCAACATGATTCCTATTTGGCTAACCACTTTACCGTTTGGTATATGAGAATAGAGAGTTACAAGATTTTAAGAGTGAAACCAGTGAATGGTTTTCTATTAGTGAATTCAAAAACATAATAAAGGTAAATAAATAGGAAGAAAGAGAGAAGGAAAACCATCAGATTGAACCCAAATAGAAACCCAATGACTTGCACGTTTGTAAAAACAAAAAAAGGGACACTTTATCTTGGATGGAAGAACCGAACTGTATCGTGAAGTTGAAATCAAAACCCAGTCAGTCTAACCCACTGTGCTTGATCTCGTTGGCTTTAGATTCGGACGGAAACTCAAACACCTGCGACCACCTATTAAATCCGGCGACTCTTTCTTCTCGTTTTATTTACTATTTTGGGGATTTTGATATTATAAAAATCTAGATCTTAAAGATGGTTTGCTTGCTAATTTGAATTTCGGCAGATCTGGCCGGTATATAGCTCTTCTGACGACCGTGAAGTTTTCCGGCTAAACCATTTCGGGCCAGAAATTATTTCTCCAATGAACCTGTATTTGTTTGTGTATCCATTTTTTTACAGAGCTTGTGGGTCAAATATATAGTTCGGTGGCTAGCCACTAGAAATACTTTTGGGTTATAAAATGCATATTGTAATTTTGGGCTACCGGTTAATATTAATTTTGTACGATGGGCTATAAATGAAGTTCTCTCAACTCTTTACTACTATAGTTGCCCATTAAATTTATATCAATTCTAGATAAGGATATCATAAGGCCATCTCAATTAAATATAGTTCTTTAAAATGGAGTGAGGTGTGCCATCCTAATTAAATCACGTATGGTCCTCACCAATATTATAACTAGATATTAAAAATGAATATTCACAGAAAAGCCTTTAGGCGTGATTTAATCCACTATTGTGATTGTGTACACGTTCGCGTGACATAATTACGATTCTAAAAACCAAATTGGAGTACGCATTCGCGCAACTCCGACCAAACTTTCTCAATAATAATAAAATTATTCTTAATATAGTCCGAGGTGTGCCATCCACAATTGAATCACTTATGGCCCTCTTGTCAAGTGTTTTAAAAATGAATATTCGTAGTTGCTTTAGGCACGTTACTATATCATCATGATTTTGTACACGTTCCCGTGACATAATTACGATTATAAAAACAAAACCAAAGTATGCGTTCGCGCAACTTCGACCGAACCTTCTTAATAATAATAAAGCGTTGCTAATTGTGGGTACGTTTGTGTAACGTGATTTTTGACGCGCCAAACAAATGGGTACGCTTACGCGTGACCCGTTTCAAAATAATTTCTTAATTAAAAGGGGCAAATGCACATAGGTTCTAAAATAAGTAATTAAGCAATTTGATTAAGCAAAGTATGATCAAAGCGACAGTGCTATAACCACGGAACCCTGGAATGCCTAACACCTTCTCCCGGGTTAACATAATTCCTTACCCGAATTTTTGTATTTCGCAGACATTAAAACAGAGTCAAATCTCCTCGATTCGGGATTCTAAACCGGTGAATTGGGACACCATAAACTATCCCAAATGGCGACTCTGATCTTAAATAATAATCCCGTTTTGAATGTCACTTAAATTGGAAAAACTCCCTTACCCCTTGCGAGGTAGAAAGAGGAGGTGTGACATACTCATCTTAGAATGTGCTGATAAAGTACAAGGTACATACTGCTAAAAAGCTAATGCATCAACTTATTTTGTGTTATTCTTGAGGATCTTTCGCACTTGTGCCTCGCTATAATCTCTGCAAATCAATCTAGACAAATCCAAGTTTAAACTGCTCTGTATCTTTCCATTATGCATCCATTATGTTGTCCGACCGCATAACATTGAAATTTCTTTAAAGACAGAGTTAAGAGTTTAACAAAACATTACAAATTTTGGATCCTAAACTACTGTTTTCCAACCATATATCATTGAAAAACTTATTAAATATCGGTGTTTACCCTTAAAACCGATAACAATTGAATTTATACGCGGTTTTAAGTATACATGAATTAATTCAATACAAGTGACTAATGATGTAGATTAAGCAAACAAAAGACATGATAAATCGCCAAACTAATGATAAGAGTGATCCCGAGCTCGATTAATGGTTCATGAGGAACCTGCCTCCGATTCTGGACTTGTACTTATGAAGAACAAATGAACAAAAATAAGAGCTTTGAATAACATACGGAATGCAAATAGATTTCCTTGGTATGCGTGTGTTTCAATGTTTATGATGAATAATAATTCTCCCCTTTATATAGTAGGGGAGTTTTACCCTAAGTACAATCCTAAGAAAGGTAAAAAACCTCCATTTCGCTAATCACCGGTTTTCGCCAATACGGGCCAACATTCACGCCGTGATATCCGGTTGGGCAGGGGCATCACAGCCCTTTATTAGTCATGTGCAATTGTTTGGTATTGCTCTCCGAGGTCTCGAGGTTCGAACCGGGCCCGGGGGAGGTGATCCTGATGCCCCCGAGGGCAGGTGTTTTTCTGGAGCTCCGATACGAGAGGCTCCTTCCTCTGACTCCGAATACTCACAATCAATTCCCTGATTTGTTTGCCTCACCGAAACACTGGGATGCTCAGTAGGTTCAATTTTACTGGTATAGAAATAGTCCCCTCATTTCTCAAAGAGTAGGCTTACCGAAACGATGGGAAACGACAGATGACTCCGATTCCTTCCTTCGTATGTTACGATGAGGGAGCTGAAATATCCCATCAGTCGCGTCGCTCTCACTTCTGACATGTGTCACCCATCGGCAGGTTGCCCCCGAATACGAAGTCTCGGTAGTTTTCCTATAAAAGCTTCCTCCATTTGTTCTTTTTTTTACTTTTCGACTAAATTACTACCTTCGAGCTTTCCATCCATCATCAAACCTTCATATCTTCATCCTTGTTCTTTAATTTCCATAGTAATTTCCAGATTTTGCCCAGATTTTTTTTAAATCTGCGTACTTTGTTCTTCATCTTCAAAACTCTTTTTTCCAAAACTTTGCATTCTTTCTCCAAATTTTCAAATTTTTCCCCAGATGACAATGGCTAAAACATCGAAAACAGTTCCTTGACAAGTTGCCTCTTCATCTTTTCAATCGGCAGCTGAGGCTGAAGCAATTTCCCCTGAAGTAGTCGTCCTTGAAACTGCTTCCCCCGCTATGGTCGCTAAAGAACCGGCTGCCAAGAATCCTTTGAAAACGTGCATTCTCGGGTGCTACTCAATTGAGATAACTTTTAGGCCGAGAAACCTTCATGCAAGAAGGACTAAGGCGAAGGGGTCTCGAGGTACATATGTTTCGTGATGGAAGATGTTCTTCCCATATCGTAAGGATTGCAATTGGGAAGTCAAGAAAATAGTAGTCCCCAAGCCCGAGGACGTCGTTACTACCCACGTGGAGGGTACTTAAGTGTTTACACTTATCCCCTCACAATGGGCCCGGTGGACCGATCGTTATGGGGTTTTGCAAGAGGCACGAGGTGTGCCTCAGGAAAATCCATCCATCATTGTAGAGGATCGTGATCCTCCTCTGCTACTTCATGAACAAGACCGAGTCTCATCGGTTCACGTCGACCACCTGCTCCGATTATATAGTCCCCGAATGTTCAAAGGGGGACTGATCAAGCTTACTCGTTGGGGACGAGGATGTGCCCCCGCACATTGATCCCACCATTGCGGGGTAGCCCAGAGCTGTCGCGAAGGAAAACAAGAAAAGGAAGAGAAACTTTCGGGTTGCCCGGCCTCCGAGTTGAAGAAGCCAAAGAAAAGTGTAGCTCGTAAGCCCAAGAAAAGCTCCAGTCTCGGTTGTTGGACTCTGATTCGCTTTTTCAGCTCAGGGAAGAGCCGAGGAAGATGATATTTTCATTGTACATGGAACAACATTTTTTGAAGGGCAAATGGCAGCCGAGAGAGAGATTCATGAATCCGATTTCCCTCACGATCGGGAGATTGATATGAAGGCGGGGGCTGCGAACCCCATGATGCCGGTTCTGCTCCGAATGAAGCACCCCGTATAATAGAAATTATGGGGACAACACCCTCCTACACTGAGTCCATGCTCGAGGAGGCCCAGGCAGGAAAAGAGAAGTCCAACAAAGGGGTTCATGGCATGGACCATCCCCTTCAGTCCTTTTTCGATAGTGCTGACTCGTCTGCTTTGGAGATTTATTCGGGCTCAGCAACTTGGAGGTTTCAAAGATGGACACGTCTTTGGAAGCCGGTAGGCCGAGTTCGAGACCAAAATTAATCTAACAATTCCCTGCGTCGAGTGTCAACACCGATCGCAAGAGGTCGATTATTCTGACCGTCCCAAAGGATGCCTGTGTTTTGTTTGCTCCTGTGGGGATAGCTAGATATCTACTTGTTTGATGACCGAGGAGGAACATGCAAAGATAAATGAGGTAAATATGCCGAGCCTTTTTAATAAGGCGCAACAGTCGCTGAATCGGGCAATGCTTTATTATGTCCCTTTTAGCCATTGTTATGTTCGTTTGAAATTTTACTTGGGTTTTGATAATTGTCTTATCTTTGTCCTTTTTGCAGGACTTGGTACTTCATCATGAAAGCTTCCTATGGTACCGGGTCGAGGTCAACCAGCTCGAGCTCTAGGTCAAAGAGCTAGTCTAGAAGAGGGATTCGTATAAGCTCCATATTGAGCAACAAGAAGGGGTCATTAAGAACCTTCAGGCCGAGCTAGATCGGACTCAGAAAGAAGTATCGGTCTTATAGAGGCAACACGCCGACTTGGTTGAAAAGGTAAAGATCTTTGAAGTTAGGAACAAGAAACTAGTCGTAGTGGCTAAGAACCAAACCTCGCAGGTCTAGCTAAAAATTTATCAGATCAACTAGCTTTAAAAGGAGATGGAAGAGATCCAAGCCATAGCCAATAGGTGGAGGAATAAGATGGATCTGCTGGCCTCGTAGAAAGAAACCTTTATGGCAAATCTTTCTTCAGTAGAAGTTTAGCTCCGGTGGCATAGGAGAAAGTTAATAAACGGGCTAAGCTGTGTGAAGATCTCCAAGTACAGCTGAGCTCAGCCGTCGCGGAACGGGATGCCCTCGGATAAGAGCTCGAAGCAATGAAGTCCCAGCTAGAGATGACTTCTGCTGTTGCCGAGGAGATGATGGCTCAATACAAGGTCGATGTTGAGGCATTCGAGGCTCGCCGGAAGACCAATGCCGAATACTTGAGGCGGCTATCTCGAAGGGAGACCCTCAAAGAAATTCATGCTTGAGGCTTCGATCTATTTACCGAGATTGAGGAGGCAAAAAGATTTGAGATCGAGGCTAAGAGATTAGCCAAACCCGAAGGTGAGGAGGGCTCCGATGGTTCTGATGACTTCAAAGGCCCAGATGGTTCCGGTGATGAATTGGGCTTTGGTGAAGATCAGGAGAGAATGCCGTACGATTTTTTAGTTTTTGTGTACATACTTTTTTAAATTTATTTTGAGGTCATTTTTGTTGGGTGTATGTAAAGATATTCCTAAATATATAAAATTTCCCCCTTTAGTAATTTCAACTGTTTTAGTATCTTTTCATAATTTTGATTTTCACAAATATTTCTAATGCCTTAGCATAAGATCTAATTTAATAACAAGTCATTTGTTTTTCAGAGATTCAAACAGAACCCGACCTCAAAGCAATTTTTTATCGGCTGAAGCTTTGAACACCCGAAGTGACCGGGACTTTTCAAAATTTTTTAAGTATTCTTAGACGATGCTTTTTCCTAGGGTAACCTTTTGGTAGGTTTTCAATTTTTATTAAAGGCCTTATGTTTTGGTGACAGGCTATGGACATCTCCGAGTCATTTTTTATCGTGGTCATAGCCTCTTGCGTTTAGGCACTACCTAATAGGCTTTGTGCCTCTAGGATTTAATAACCCGAGGTGCCCGAGTTAGTTTCAGACAATAGTCCCCGAACGAAAGTAGCCCTTGGGCTTGATAGTCCTCGAATAGGAATAGCCCTTAAGCTCACGTGGGGTTAACCTTAGGGCTTGATAGTCCCCGAATAGGGATAGCCCTTAGGCTAGATGATTTAAAAGGATAAAAAATATGTAATAATAACGTGGGAACTTTATTTCATTTCTGTCTGTACAGTACGTGATTGAAAGCGTGTAAAACCTTGGATTACGGCTATGGTAGGTACGCGAGCACGGTTTATTTGACAGTTTAGCCTTTACAATAAATTTTAACCATCGGGCCTAAGCTGTTTATTTACAAAGTTCCCTTCTTATCTTTCTAAGAAGTCCAAACCAAGGGTGACGACCCCCAGTATTCAAGGTCGATCTTGAGAAGGCTCGGATACTGTTGATGTGACCATTGACTCTGATTTAAAACCGGTCTTCAATTCTTACTTAGCACGATTTATTTTTTCCTCATTATAAACCTTATCGGAAAACCCATTTGGGACAAAACCAATTTAAGGGAAAAAGAGAGCAATGCGTGCTTTAAGACCTAACAGTCACACTCCCTTTGGTTGTTTCCTGCAAGTGTTAGTCCACTTCATAATGTTATAAAAAGGTGAATGACATCATACCTTAGCAGTAGTACCACTTTAAGTTTGTCACCTTTCAATTATTCGGTAGTTGTGAACCATTTCCTGCTTCTAGTTTTTACGAACCTTTGTCGGTAATCCCTACGACTCAATATGTCCTTCCCAATTCAATCCCATCTTTCCTTCGTTTGGGTTACGCATGTGAACTGTTACTTTTCTTAACACCAGGTCTCCGATATTGAAGTGTCGGAGGTTAGCTCGTGTTCATGGCTTCACCATTTGATTCTTTGATTGCATATCGAAACCTGAGGCTCGATTCTCCTACTTCGACCGGTATTAGTGCTTCGGCACCATAGGCCAAAAAAATGGGGTGGCCTCGGTACTAGATTTCGGGGTTTACGGTACGCCCACAAGACTTCGGGCAGAATTTCCTTACATTTCCCTTTGGCATCGGTCAACTTTTTCTTCAGGTTGTGAAGTATGTTCTTGTTTGTAGATTTCACTAGTCCATTCCCACTAGGGTGATAGGTTGTCGATAAAATCATTTTCATTTTGTGGTCTTCTAAGAACTTGCTTACCTTGCCACCAATGAACTGCTTCCCGTTATCACACACGATCTCAGCCGGTATTCCGAATCATCATATTGTGTGGTCCTAAATAAAATCGACGACTTCTTTTTCTCAGACTTTCTCGAACGCTTGAGCTTCGACCCATATAGAAAAATAGTCAATCATTAACAATATGAAATAAGCCTTACCAGGTGCCCACGACACGGATCAACAATGCCCATTCCCCACTTCATGAACGACCAAGGTTACAAGATCGAGTGTAGTAGTTCTCCGGGCTGATGGATCATCGAAGCATGCCCCTAACAGCCATCACATCTTCGTACAAAGTCCCTTACATCTTTTTCTATGTCGATCTAGTAATAGCCGGCCCTGATTATCTTCTGAAACCAAAGACTCTCCCCCGAATGGTTTCCGCAGGTGCCCTCATTAACATCTCTCAAGACGTATTTGGTGTCCCCTAGCCCCAAGCATATGGTGAGTGGTCCATTGAATGTTCTTCTGTATAGAGTACCTTCGAACAAGCTAAACCTAGTCGTCTTCGTGCACAGAGCTCTCGACTCGTTAGGATCCGAGGGAAGCTTCCTAGTCTTCAAGTAGTATATATATACTTATTTCTCTAGTCCCAAGTCAAACTTGTCAAGTTTATTTTGACGTCGCCTTCTTCCACTACCAATTTCATGAGTTGCACGGCCATTACTGAGCTGAATTCATCATCATCAATCGATGACCCCAAGTTAGCCAGAGCATCGGCTTTGCTATTTTGATCCAGGGGCACGTGTTGTAGGATCCATTATTTGAATCGATGCAGCGTCGCCTGTAATTTGCCTAAGTACCTCCGCATTCATTCCTGTCTTACTTTGAATGTCCCATTGACTTGGTCTACCACAAGGAGGGACTCACACTTAGCTTCGACCACTTCGCCCCCCAGACGTTTAGCCAATTCAAGACCTGTAATCATGGCCTCATATTTGGCCTCATTGTTAGTCAATTTCAGAGTTCTAATAGATTGCCTAACTACGTTACCCATAGGCGGCTTTAATAAGATGCCGAGTCTATACCCCTTGGCATTCGAGGAACCATCCATAATGAGGGTCAAGAATCCCGAGGAATTCCCCGAGGTTAACAACAATTCCCTTTCGACTTCAGGTTTTAAGTCCGGCGTGAAGTCGGCCACGAATTCTGCCAAAAATTGAGATTTAATGGCGGTTCGAGGTTGATATTCGATATCGTACTCGCTAATTTCTAAGACCTATTTGGCCAACCAGCCCGAAATCTCGGGTTTGTGCATTATGTTTCTTAGTTGGTAAAAAATTACGACGAATATGAGGTGGCATTGAAAATATAGTTTTAACTTCCTGGAAGCGCTTAGCAAAGCGAGCACCCATTTTTTTAGGTGAGGGTACCTTGTTTTAGCCTCTCCTAGAGTTCTACTAACATCATAGACAGGAAATTATGTACCTTCCTCTTCCCGGACTAAGACTCCACTTACGCTATCTCGGATACCGCCAAGTATAATTATAGTTGCTCATCCGCCTTTAGAGTATGGAATAGGGGTGACTCGAGAGGTACCGTTTGAGTTCTTCCAAAGCTTGTTGGCACTCCGAGGTCCATGAAAAGTTATTCTTATTCTTTAATAACACGAAAGACTGATGGCTTTTATCGGAGGACCTTGATATAAATCGTCCCAGGGCAACGATGTGCTTGGTTAGCCTCTGAACGGACGTGACACTATCCACCACGGTGATATCTTTATGATTTTGTCGGGATTGATCTCGATCCCTTAGTTGGATACCATGAATCTAAGGAACTTGCCGAATTTGACCCCGAATGCGCATTTCTCATGGTTCAGCTTCATATTGTATCTCTTCAGTATGTTGAAGGTTTCTTGCAAATGTTTTCAAATGGTCCTCTGCTCGCAGGGACTTAACTAACATGTCGTCAATGTAAACATCCATTGATTTTCCTATTTGTTCCTCAAACATCCGGTTTACTAGGCGTTGATAAGTGGCACCAGCATTTTATAATCCAAACCGCATCATGTTATAACAATAAGTGCCGAATTTAGTGTTAAAAGAAGTTTTTTCTTGATTGCCTGGGTCCACCTGGAGTTGGTTGTACTCGGAATAGGCATCAAGAAAGTTGAGCATCTCGTGCCCGGTCGTGACATCGATCATGCGATTGATGTCAGGCAAAGGAAAAGAGTCCTTGGGGAACGCCTTGTTCAAGTATTAGTAATATACGCACATCCTTAATTTATCTCCCTTTTTAGGCACTACTACTACGTTAGGCAACCATTCCGGGTACTTAACTTCCCGAATGCAACCTATTCTAAGGAGCTTAGATACCTCGTCTTTGATGAATGCATGCTTGACTTCATACTGAGGCCTTCTTTTCTGTTTAACCGGGTGGAACTTCAGATCCAAGCATACCTTATGAGTGGTTATTTCTAGCAGGATCCCTGTCATGTCTAAATAGGACCAAGCAAAACAATCCACGATAGCTACAAGGAATTGAATGAGTTTTTTTCTGAGCTCGGGAGTTAACCCTGCACCCAGGTATACCTTCCGATCAGGTAAGTGTTCAATCAATATGACTTGCTCCAGCTCCTAGACCGTCAATATGGTAGTATTGGAATCATCAGGGGCGATGAATGACATAGGAACTCCGTAATAATCATCATCGCCTGCCTCTTGCTTTTCTGGTTAGTTTGGGGCTGGTATCAGTGATTACTTTTAGTCCCTTCCTTCCTAGCTGACTCCAGATTCTTTGATATCGAGGGTGTTGACATTGGGTTCACCGCATCAACCGCGAACATTTCTTTTACGGCCGGTTGCTCTCCATAAATCGTCTTCATCCCTCCTGGTATGGGGAACTTTAGTGCCTGGTGTGGTTTTAATGGTATTGCCCTCATGTTGTGAATCCATGGCCTTCCGAATAGATTATATATCTCATATTCCCTTCAATCACATAGAACTTCGTTACCTGAATGGTCCCGGTGGTGTTTACCGGTAGGGTTATCTCCCCTTTAGTAGTTTGACATGCCATGTTGAATCCGTTTAAAACCCGGAATGCAGGCATTATTTGGTCTTTTAGACCCAGTTGTTCCACGTGCCTCGATTTGATGATATTGGTTGAGCTACCTAGATCAATTAACATACGCTTAATGCGAGATTTATTTACGAGTACATATACTACCAGTGCATCATTATATGGTTGTATGATGCCTTCAGCGTCCTCGTCATTGAAAGATATGGTCCCCTCTGTTATATAATCTCGAATTCATTTTTCCCTTGTAATGGAAACCTTAGTGCGTTTCAGAATTGGCCCCTAAGGGACATTGACTCCACCAATGATCATGTTAATGACGTGTTGAGATTCCTCTTGCTTGGTCTGCTTGTTTGAGTCCTTATTCCTGAAGTGATTTTTGGCTCGATCACTCAAAAATTCCCAGAGATGTCCGTTATGGAATAACCGAGATACTTTTTCTCTTAGTTGTCGGCAGTCTTTGGTTCTGTGGCCATGAGTGCCATGATTCTTACACATCAGGTTGGGGTCTCTTTTGGCAGGATCAGACTGCAACGACCAAGGCCACTTGGTATCTTTGGTACGTTCGATTGTAGATACGATGCCGACAACATCGATACTGAAGTTGATTTTCGATAACCTCGGTGCCTGCCTGGCCCCGAGTGGCCTATCGAAACCATTTTTACTCATGAGTCTCTGGCTATTGTGTCCTCGATCGCTTATCTTTTCATTCATTGCATGGTTACATTCGGATTCGCTGCCCTTTTGATCTTCGCTATACAGTTGATACCGATCTCTATTTGGTCTCGGTTAACGATCGACGACTCTTTTAGACCTTCCAATAGTTTTGATGGGATACACAGATCCAGACGGGGCCCCAAGTTGATTATTCTCGACTTTAATTTCTGACCGGTACCTATTATGAATGTCAATCCAAGTGTGACGACCCGGCCCGTCTTCACGCGAGTTACCGCCTCGTTTCCCCTATATTGTGTTTCTCTATATTTCATTATTGGTATTTGAGGTGATCGGGTAGAATTGGATTGGTTTTAGTTGGAAATGAGGCACTTAGCCTCTTATAAGGAAGCTTGTTTTGGAAAAATCAACCGGACGTTGACTATATAGTTAGAGGGATCGGATGTGAATTTTGACGATTCGGTTAGCTTCGGAGGATGATTTGTGACTTAGGAGCGCGAATGGAATTGAATTTGGAGGTCCGTTGAAGAATTAGGCTTGAATTGGCGAAGTTTGAATTTTGGCAAACTTCGGTTGTTAGGTGAGATTTTGATCCAAGGGTCGGAATGGAATTCCTAGAGTTGCAATAGCTCCATTAGGTGATTTTGGATATGTGTGCAAAATTTCAGGTCATTCGGACGTCGTTTGGTCGGGTTTTTGATCGAATGTGAGTTTCTGAAGTTTGAAGAAAACTTAGGCTTGAATCCGATGTGATTTAATGGTTTTAGCATTGTTTGATGTGTTTTGATAATTGTAACAAGTTTGAACAACGTTATAGGATGTATTGGTATTTTTGGTTGAGGTCCCGGGGGCCTCGGGGTGATTTTGGATGGCTAACGGGATAAAATTTGGAGTTTAAGGACTGCTGAAGGATCTGATATCTGATATTTTCGCTTCTGCGGAAATGGACCGCAGAAGCGGTTCCGCAGAAGCGTATGAGGAGTCGTAGAAGCGGAGCCGCAAATGCGGCTTGGCAGTCGCAGAAGCGGAAAGTGGATGTTTGGCCAGGAAGCACAGAAGCGGATTTTATTCCGTAGAGGCGAAATCGTTTCTGCGATAGGCGGACCGCAGAAGTGGTTGGTCGGGCAAAATTAAGAGACCGTAGAAGCGGGTTATTTTCCGCAAAAGCGGGACCGCAGAAGCGGTCCCTGGACCGCAAAAGCGGAAATAGGCTTGGACAGAAAGGATAAGTTCTGGAAATGGGACTTCGTTACCATTTCCCATTTTTGAAGATTTGGAGCTCGGTTAAGGCGATTTTTGGTCCGATTGTCATAGAGAACAATGGGGTAAGTGTTCTTAACTAAATTTTTGTTGTATAACTAGAATCTATTACGAGTTTTAGCATTTAATCAGAGAATTTTGTTGGAAAAGGGTAGAAAACCCTCTTGGATAAAATCGAGGATTTGAGGGTCGAAATGATATGGGAATTGAATGATTTTACATGGCTAGACTCGTGGCGAGATAAGGAAGCCGGTGATGTTAATTTTATAATTTTTCGAGACGTGGGCCCGGGGCTCGGGTTTTGCAAATTTCGTGAATTTTGATATTATTCAAGTCTTTTTGATTGGGTTATGCCTCCTTAGCCTATTGTAATGTATTCGTTGTGGTTTTGAGCAGATTCAACGTGCGAGGAGGTCAACGAGCTAGGATTTTTGGCCGACTAGAGGTGAGTAATGGCTTTAAATGATGTTCTGAGGCTTTGAGACACCGGATTGGCACAACTTGGTGTTGTATTGAGATGAGACACGCGTTCGATGATGAGCGCGGGGTCATTTACTATTGGGGGACTGTGACTTGGTCCAGTCCGGTTGATATTTTACCGCGTATTAGCTTTGACTTGTTGTTTTTCACTATGATTTGGGCTTATTGCCATGTTTGGGGCTTATTGCCGACTGTTTGAACTCCTTATGAACTATCATCACTGTTTTCCTCACTATTTGAAATATTATTTGAACTCAGTCCATGTGATTTATACTGTTTCATGAACTCAGCTTCATTTTACTCAGACTTGGAGTTTTTAACTGATATTTGAACAATTTGTTGAGCTGAGTAATATTGTTTTACTGATGCCTGAGGGGCTTTTGGATTATATTTGGACTGATTGAGGCCGAGGGCCATATGTGAGGATATGATGAGTGATCGTTGAGGAGGCTTTCACGCCTCGTGTGATTGGTGAGGAGGCTTTCAGGCGTCGAGTGTTATGTGAGGAGGCTTTCAGGCCTCGAGTGTATTATGAGCAGGCTTTCAGGCCTCGCATTGATATTGTTCAGGCTTTCAGGCCTTATTGATAGTGCTTGGGCTGTAGGAGCCCCTCCGGAGTCTGCACACCCACAGTGAGCGCGGTACCCATATGAGTGAGAGTGAGCCCGAGGGGCTGATGTTGCACTGGGTGATTGTTACGGAGCCCGCGGTGCTGATACTGCACTGAGAGTTTGATATGGCGCCCGAGGGGCAGGTTCCTGAGTATCTCTTATTGATTGAGAATAATTTTTTATAACTGTTTTCAAAGAGTTTTCTTTCGGTATTTCACTAGTTTCTACTGTTTACCTGATTTTACTGCTTGAGATAGCATAAATTGTGCCTTTGTGGGATTTCTATGTTCTCAGATATTATTTATTTTTATTACTCACTGGGTCGGAGTACTCACATTACTCCCTGCACCGTGTGTGCAGATACAGGTATAGCAGAGTTCGTTCCTGAGCACTGATTTCCATCCAGACCAGGCGGACCCGGAGAGACGAGGTAGCTGTCAACGTCCACAGCCCCGTTTCTTCCTTATCTTTTCTTGTATTTCATCTATCTCGGACTATGTTCTTATATACGGTCTTATAGTAGTTCAAGACTTGTGACACCCTGATTGCGGGCTGGATTTGGGATGACTTTTCTTGTTATCGCAGTTATGTCTATATTTGCGGTTACGATATTCTTGCTTTAAGCCTACTTATGATTTATAACTGTTAGTTAATTGAGGAGTTAAATGTTCTGTTGGCTGGCCTCGTCTTCACGAGAGGCGCCATTACGACCAGGTGGGTTTGGGTCGTGACAAGTTGGTATCAGAGCCTAGGTTACTAGGTCTCACGAGTCATGAGCAGGTTTAGTAGAGTCTCGCGGATCGGTATGGAGACGTCTGTATTTATCTTCGAGAGCCTGCAGAACCCTTAGGAAAACATTACCTTCTTGAAATTCTTGTCGTGCGACTTTGTTGATCCGAGAACTAAACTTCTATGTTCTATTCTCTCGCAGATGGCGAGGACTCGCGCTACAAGACGAGGAGGTCGACCACCAGTACCACCTAATGAGGTCACTATAGGCCAGGGACGCGGTCGTGGTCGTGGCAGCACCTGTTGCTCTACCAGTTGCCCCGTCTCAGGAGCAGGCTGCAACTGCAGACAATCAAGCAGCACCTGTCCAGGCACCGGTGGTGCCCATTGTGATACTGGGTCTCCAGGAGACATTGTATTAGATTCTATCAGTTTGTACTAGCCTAGCCCAGGTAGTTTCAGCCACTGCTACAACAGATACTTCTCAGGCAGGGGAAGGCAGTCAGACCCCCGCTGCTCGCTCACCCGAGCAGGTGATGCAGGGTTTACAGACACCCTGAGCAGCTCCAGCTCAGTCGGTTATACCGGTTCAGGATTTTGTGGTTTCGGCTATGACAGACGATGAGCAGCGTCGTCTCGAGAGGTTCAGTAGGCTTTAGCCTCCAGTTTTCAGTGGTGCTCAGGGTGAGGATGCCCAGGGATTTATTGACAAGTGTCAGCGTATGCTTCGGACGGTAGGGATTTTGGAGTCTAGCGCAACAGCATTCACCGCATTTCAGTTCACTGGGGCTACCTTCACATGGTGGGAGGCATATGAGCGGCATAGGCCGGCAGGTGCAGCGCCTTTGTTATGGCAGGAGTTCTCCACTATCTTTTTGGAGAAGTGGGTACCACAGTCTCAGAAGGAGGAGCTGCATAGGTAGTTCGAGTGGCTTCGACAAGGAGACATGACTGTGACCCAGTATGAGGCGATATTTTCTGAGTTAGCCCGTCATGCCTCGTGGATAGTTCCGACCAATAGAGAGAGGATCAAGAGGTTTGTAGATGGACTTAACTATCACCTTCGTGTTCTGATGACTCGAGAGAGAGTTCTGGGTATTTCCTTTGAGGATGCAGTTGATATTGCTCGTGATATTGAGTTGGCTCGCCGTCAGGACAGAGAGGAGATGGAGGCCAAGAGGCCTCAAGGTTCTGGTAGCTTCAGTGGTGCCCCGTCTAGGAGTCAGTTTCAGGAGAGCAGAGGTCGTTCATTCAGGCCTCCTCAGTCAGCTCGTTCTGAGTATCGTGGGTCACCTTCCGACCGAGGTTATCAGGGTTATCAGCAGAGCCAACCATCCCTCAGCGCTCTTCCAGCTCAGAGTTCCTCACGAGCTCCATCTGTTCAGGGTTCCTCCAGGCCGAGTGCGTCAGCCAGTCACTCTGGTGCACGGGGCTCCCTTCAGTCTCATTCTCCAGCACTCGGGAGCCGTTTTAAGTGCGGGGAGTTTGGGAACTTGTGGAGGTAGTGTCCTTGGCTTCGTGGTAGTCAGTCTTAGCAGAGGGGTCAGCCCTCATCTTCTGGACCATCTTCTTCAGCACCCGCCCCACCAGCTAAGGGTGAGGGTCAGTTAGCTAGGGGCCGTCCCAGAGAGGAAGGCCGATTAGGTGGTAGTCAGTCTCGATTCTATGCTCTTTAGGGCCGGTTAGATGTTATTGCTTTGGATGCTGTTATCACGGGTATTATTTCAGTCTGCCACAGGGATGCCTCAATTTTATTTGATCCCGGTTCTACCTATTTTTATGTGTCTTCTTATTTTGCTCACCATTTGGGTACGACCTGGGGGTGCCTTGCTTTGCCTGTTCATTTATCCACCCCGGTAGGCGATACTATTGTGGTAGACCATGTATATCGGTCGTTTTTAGTGACTATTGAGGGTCTGGAGACCCGAGTTGATTTGTTATTGTTGAGCATGGTAGATTTTGATATTATTCTGGGCATGGATTGGTTATCTCCGTGCCATGCTATTCTAGACTGTTATACCAAGACAGTCACCTTGGACATACCGGGTGTCCCGAGGATTGAGTGGAGTGGTATGACTGACTATGTTCCCAGCAGGGTGGTTTCCATCCTAAAGGCCCACCGGATGGTTGGGAAAGGTTGTCTATCGTATTTGGCTTTTGTGAGAGATGTTGGATCTGAGGCTCCTAGCCTTGATTCTGTCCCCGTTGTAAGGGATTTTCTAGATGTGTTTCCAGCAGACCTGCCGGGCATGCCGCCGGACAGGGACATTGATTTCGGTATTGATCTGGTGTCGGGCACTCAGCCCATCTCTATTCCTCCCTATCGTATGGCACCAGCAGAGGTAAATGAGTAGCTTCAGGAACTCCTAGATAAGGGGTTTATTCGTCCAAGTGTGTCACCGTGGGGTGCACCGATCTTATTTGTAAAGAAGAAAGATGGCACAATTAGAATGTGCATTGACTACATGCAGTTGAACAAGGTGAAAGTGAAGCACAAGTACCCTCTACCGCGTATTGATGATTTGTTTGACCAGCTCCTGGGAGCAAGGGTATTCTCTAAGATTAATCTCCGTTTAGGCTATCACCAGTTGAAGATTAAGGATTCTGACATTATGAAGACGACTTTCAGGACGAGATATAGGCACTATGAGTTTTTGGTTATGTCTTTTAGGCTGACTAACGACCCATCCGTGTTCATGCACTTGATGAACAATGTATTTTGGCCGTATCTAGATTCATTTGTGATTATTTTTATTGATGATATATTGGTGTACTCGCATAGCCAGGAGTAGCACGCTCAGCACTTGAGAGTGGTATTACAGAGATTGAGGGAGGAGAAGCTTTATGCAAAGTTCTCTAAGTGTGAGTTTTGGCTTGGGTCAGTGGCTTTCTTGGGGCACGTGGTGTCCAGTGATGGTATTCAGGTTGATCCGAAGAAGATAGAAGCGGTGCAGAGTTGGACTAGACCGACCTGAGCC
Source organism: Nicotiana glauca (assembly GCA_026770625.1). Taxonomy (NCBI): domain Eukaryota; kingdom Viridiplantae; phylum Streptophyta; class Magnoliopsida; order Solanales; family Solanaceae; genus Nicotiana; species Nicotiana glauca. The sequence continues at coordinate 89,007 of MU688022.1, read as the reverse complement.
ACGGAGATTCGTAGTTTCCTTGGGTTGGAAGGGTATTATCTCCGATTTGTTTAGGGATTTTCTTCTATTGCATCGTCGTTGACCAAGTTGACTCAGAAGGGCGCTCCATTTGTGTGGTCCGAGGAGTGCGAGGAGAGCTTTCAGAAGCTCAAAACAGCTTTGACACGGCTCCAGTGTTGGTATTACCATCAGCTTCATGTTCTTACACTGTGTATTGTGATGCTTTAAGAGTTGGGATCGGTTGTGTGTTAATGCATGAGGGTAGAGTTATTGCATATGCTTCTCGTCAGCTGAAGCCCCATGAGAAGAACTGAGAAGAACTACCATGTACATGATTTGGAGTTGGCTGCTATAGTTCATGCTTTGAAGATTTAGAGGTACTACTTATATGGCGTATCTTGTGAGGTGTATATCGATGATCGCAGCCTTCAACATTTGTTCAAATAGAAGGATCTTAATTTAAGGCAGCGGAGGTGGCTTGAGTTACTGAAGGATTATGATATCACCATTTTGTATCACCTGAGGAAGGCCAATGTAGTGGCCGATGCTTTGAGCCGGAAGACGGTTAGTATGGGTAGCCTGGCGTACATTCTAGTTGGGGAGAGGCCCTTTGCAGTTGATGTCCAGGCTTTGGCCCGGATGGTAAGGTTAGACATTTCAGTGCCTAGTCGGGTGTTGGCTTGCGTTGTTTCTCGGTCTTCATTGTACGACCGCATCAGAGAGCGCCAGTATGATGATCCACATTTGCTTGTCCTCAAGGACAGGGTTTAGCATGATGATGTTAGGGATGTGACTATTGATAGTGATGGCGTGCTGAGGATGCAAGGCCAGATTTGCGTGCCCAATGTGGATGGACTTCGGGAGTTGATATTGGAGGAGGCCCATAACTCGCGATATTCTATTCATCCAGGTGCCGCGAAAATGTATCAGGATTTGAGACAGCATTACTGATGGAGAAGAATGAAGAAGGATATTGTGAGTTATGTAGCCTAGTGTCTCAACTGTCAACAGGTCAAGTACGAGCATCAGAGGCCCGGTGGTGTACTTTAACGTATGGATATTCTCGAGTGGAAGTGGGAGAGGAATACTATGGATTTTGTGAGTGGTCTCCATCAAACAGCGAGGAAGTTGGATTCGATTTGGGTGATTGTGGATCTGCTGACCAAGTCCACGCACTTCATCACGGTGTGCACTACCTATTCCTCAGAGCGGTTAGCAGAGATTTTCATCCGAGAGATTGTACGATTGCATGGGGTCCCAGTTTCCACTATCTCAGATAGGGGTACTCAGTTTACTTCCCAGTTTTGGAGGACTTTTCAGCGAGAGTTGGGCACACGGGTGGAGTTGAGCACAACATTTCATCCTCAAATGGACGGACAGTCCGAGCGTACTATTCAGATATTGGAGGACATGTTACGAGCATGTGTTATTGACTTTGGAGGTTCTTGGGCTGAGTTCTTGCCGCTTGCAGAGTTTGCTTACAACAACAGCTATCAGTCCAGCATTCAGATGGCACCGTATGAGGCCTTACATGGGAGACGGTGTAGATCTCCGGTTGGTTGGTTTGAGTCCGGTGAGGCTAGGTTATTGGGGACAGAGTTGGTCCAGGATACCTTAGAGAAGGTGAAAGTGATACAGGGGAGACTATGAAAGTGATACAGGGGAGACTATGTACAACTCAGTCACGTCAGAAGAGTTATACGGACCGGAAGGTTCGGGATGTATCTTATATGGTGGGCGAGAAGGTCTTGTTGAAGGTTTCACCCATGAAGGGCGTTATGTGATTTGGAAAGAAAGGGAAGATGAGTCTGAGGTTCATTGGGTCTTTTGAGATAATTAGGAGGATTGGAGAGGTGGCTTATGAGCTTGCTTTGCCACCCAGCTTGTCTAGCGTGCATCCGGTATACCATTTATCCATGCTCCGAAAGTATGTTGGGGACCCGTCTCATGTGTTGGACTTCAGTACAGTTCAGTTGGATGATGATTTGACCTATGATGTGGAGCCAGTGGCTATTTTGGGTCGTCAGGTTCAGAGATTGAGATCAAAGGATATAGCTTTGGTGAAGGTGCAGTAGAGAGGTCCGCCCGTGGAGGAGGCCACTTGGGAGACCGAGCGGGAGATGCGCAGCAGATATCCTCACTTGTTTGAGACTCCAGGTATGTTTCTTGACCCGCTCGAGGATGAGCGTTTGTTTTAGTTGGGGAGGATGTGACGACCCGGCCCATTGTCACGTGAGTTACCGCCCCATTTCCCCCATATTATGTTTCTCTATATTTCAATATCAGTATTTGAGGTGATCGGGTAGAATTGGATTGGCTTTAGTTGGAAATGAGGCACTTAGCCTCTTAGAAGGAAGCTTGTTTTGGAAAAATCAACCGGAAGTTGACAATATAGTTAGAGGGATCGAATGTGAATTCCGACGATTCGGTTAGCTTCGGGGGATGATTTGTGACTTAGGAGCACGATCGGAATTGAATTTGGAGGTCCGGCGAAGAATTAGGCTTGAATTGGCGAAGTTTGAATTTTGACGAACTCCGGTTATTAGGTGAGATTTTGATCCGAGGGTCAGAATGGAATTCCAAGAGTTGCAGTAGCTCCGTTATGTGATTTTGGATATGTGTGCAAAATTTCAGGTCATTCAGACATCGTTTGGTCGGGTTTTTGATCGAATGTTTGTTTCGGATGTTTGAAGAAAACTTAGGCTTGAATCCGATGTGATTTAATGGTTTTAGCATTTTTTGATGTGTTTTGATAATTGGAACAAGTTTGAATAACGTTATAGGATGTATTGATATTTTAGGTTGAGGTCCCGGGGGCCTCGGGGTGATTTCGGATGGCTAACGGGATGAAATTTGGAGTTTAAGGACTGCTGAAGGATCTAGTATCTGATATTTTCGCTTCTGTAGAAATGGACCGCAAAAGCGATTACGCAGAAGTGTATGAGGAGTCTCAGAAGCGAAGCCGACAATGCAGCTTGGCAGCCACAGAAGCGGAAAGTCGATGTTTGGCCAGGAACCGTAGAAGCGGATTTTATTCCGCAGAGGCGAAATCTCTTCTGCGATAGGTGGACCGCAGAAGCGGTTGGTCGGGCAAAATTAAGAGACCGCAGAAGCGGGTTATTTTCCGCATAAGCGGTCCCTGGACCGCAAAAGCGGAAATAGGCCTGGACAGAAAGGTTAAGTTCTGGAAACGCGACTTCGTTCCCATTTCCCATTTTTGACGATTTGGAGCTCGGTTAAGGCAATATTTGGTCCGATTTTCATAGAGAACAAGGGGGTAAGTGTTCTTAACTAAAGTTTGGTTGTATAATTTGAATCTATTACTAGTTTTAGAGTTTAATCAAAGAATTTTGTTGGAAAAGGGTAGAAAACCCTCTTGGATAGAATTAAGGATTTGAGGGTTGAGATGATATGGGAATTGAATGATTTTTACATGGCTAGACTCGTGGCGAGATAAGGAAGCCGGTGATGTTAATTTTATAATTTTTGAGACGTGGGCTTGGGGCTCGGGTTTTGCAAATTTCGTGAATTTAGATATTTTTCGAGTCTTTTCGATTGGGTTATGTTTCCTTAGCCTATTGTAATGTATTCGTTCTGGTTTTGAGCAGATTCGATGTGCGAGGAGGTCGATTTCCGAGGCAAGGGTATAACGAGCTAGGATTTTTGGCCGACTAGAGGTGAGTAATGGCGTTAAATGATGCTTTGAGGGTTTGAGACACCGGATTGGCACAACTTGGTGCTGTGTTGAGATGAGACACGTGTTCGATAACGAGCGCGGGGTCATTTACTATTGGGGACTGTGACTTGGTCCAGTCCGGTTGATATTTTACCGCGTATTAGCTTTGACTTGTTGTTTTCAGTATGATTTGGGCTTATTGCCATGTTTGGGGCTTATTGCCGACTGTTTGAACTCCTTATGAACTATCATCACTTTTTTCCTCACTATTTGAAATATTATTTGAACTCAGTCCATGTGATTTATATTGTTTCATGAACTCAGCTTTATTTTACTCAAACTTGGAGTTTTTAACTGATATTTGAACAATTGGTTGAGCTGAGTAATATTGTTTTACTGATGCCCGAGGGCTTTTGGATTATTTTTGGACTGATTAAGGCTGAGGGCCATATGTGAGGATATGATGAGTGATTGGTGAGGAGGCTTTCAAGCCTCGAGTGATTGGTGAGGAGGCTTTCAGGCCTCGAGTGTTATCTGAGGAGGCTTTCAGGCCTCGAGTGTATTATGAGGAGGCTTTCAGGCCTCACATTGATATTGTTCAGGCTTTCATGCCTTATTGATAGCGCTTGGGCTATAGGAGCACCTCCGGAGTCTGCACACCCACAGTGAGCGCGGGCACCCATATGAGTGAGACTGAGCCCGAGGGGTTGATGTTGTACTGAGTGATTGATACGGAGCCCGTGGGGCTGATGCTGCACTGAGAGTTTGATATGGCGCCCGAGGGGCAGGTTCCTGAGTATCTCTTATTGATTGAGAATAATTGTTTTTAACTATTTTCAAAGAGTTTTCTTACGGTATTTCACTGGTTTCTACTATTTACATGATTTTACTGCTTGAGATAGCATAAATTGTGCCTTTGTGGGATTTCTATGTTCTGAGATATTATTTATTTTTATTACTCACTGGTTCGGAGTACTCACATTACTCCCTACACCGTGTGTGCAGATACAAGTATAGCAGAGTTCGTTCCTGAGCGCTGATTTCCATCTAGACCAGGCGGACCCAGAGAGACGAGGTAGCTTTTAGCGTCCACAACCCCGTTTCTTCCTTATCTTTTCTTGTATTTCATCTATCTCGGACTATGTTCTTAGATACAGTCTTGTAGTAGTTAATAAACTCTGTAGTAGCTCATGACTTGTGACAACCCGATTGCGGGCTGGATTTAGGATGGCTTTTCTTGTTATCGCAGTTATGTCTGTATTGCCGGTTACGACATTCTTGCTTTAAGCTTACTTGTGATTTATAACTATCAGTTAATTAAGGAGTTAAATGTTCTGTTGGTTGGCCTCGTCTTCACGAGAGGCGCCATCACGACCAGGTGGGTTTGGGTCGTGACACCAAGTTACCGTTGGGTACTCTATCAAATTATGTTTCAGCTGTTATGAAGACAAGGAGCTTTGGGGGTTGAGCCTTTGAGTGAATGCCTGAACAGCCCTATCGCCCACAACCGGGGGAAGATCCATTTGTTCCATCTGAAACCTCGACATGAATTCCCTGACCATTTTGTTATCTCTTTCTTTCACTTTGAAAAGGTCCATTTTTTCTGGTCTCGACCTTGATGGCCTCGGCATGAGCTTTTACGAAGGCACATGTATGCATAGCAAATGAATCAATGGAATTAGGGAGTATGTTGTTATACCATATCATTGTTCCTTTACACAGGGTTTCTCTGAATATTTTCAGTAGAACCGACTCGATTTCGTCATTCTCTAAGTCATTTCCCTTGATAGCACACGTATATGAGGTCACGTGTTACGTTGGATCTGTGGTCCCGTTATACTACGAAATTTTGGGCATGCAGAACTTCTTCGGGATTGGATTTGGTGTTGTGGTTGGAAGAAAAGGTTTTTGGACAAATTACTTAGAATCCAAGCCTTTAAACACCGAGGGTGCTCCTGGGAATTGATGAACCCTGGAGTTATAGGTCTTCACTTTTTTGTCATTGGCTTTGATCTTCTTTTTCCCCGATTCCACCCGCCTTGTTAGTTCCTCAAGCATCTTTATTATTTTGGTGTTGGTCCTGGGTTCAACTTCACCAAGACTTTTTGTGATTGGTTCATTTCTTCGGGTGTTTTCCCTGGATGGTTCGGGCTCAACTCTGCTGGGGGCGCGACTTTGGTTCTGTAACTGGGCTATCGCCTTTTTTTGAGCATGTAACATTTCGAATATCACCTATAAATTGATCTCATCGCCTTCGTCTTCGTGCGTCCCCCGGGCTATCAATCGGGTTCTCCCGTGAATGTTGTTTTCCCGTTCGTTAGGCAACTTTGCATCTAGGCCACATATGAGTTGGCATCGATGGAATCCGCGACCAGAACTCTGTTGTGGTCAACATGGGGCATCTCGCTGCTGGGCATTAAATCGTTGTTCTCGCCATAGTGGCCAGACTCGGCATCAACGTTCAAGTGAGCAGATTGAGAGTTTGACATTTTTAATTTGACATGAAACCAAAATATCAAAGAAAAAACATAAAATAGAGTGCATATGAAAATTTATATCAAATTACCATTATTATCCCTACCCCACAGTAGACGCCAAATTGTTTACCCTTAAAATTGGATAAGAATTGAATTTATATGTAGTTTTAAGGATACGTGGCTTAATTCAATACAAGTGATTAGATTAAGAAAATAAAAGACGTGATAAATAGCCAAACCAATAACAAGAGTGATCCTGAGCTCGATTAATAGCTCAATGAGGAACCTGCCTCCGTTTCCGGGCTTGTATTTATGAAGAACAAAATGAAAAAAATAAGAGCTTTGAATAACAGAGAGAATGGAAATAGATTGCCTTGGTATTTGTGTTACAATGTGTCTGATGAATAATAAGCCTCCCCTTTATATAGTAGAGGAGTTTTACCCTAAGTACAATCCTAAGAAAGGTAAAAATCTTCCATTTTTCTAATCACTGATTTTTTGCCGATACCGGCCGAGATTCACGCCGTGATATCCTGTTGGGCACGGACATCATGATCCTTTGTTAGTTGTATGCAGTTGTCTGGTATTGCTCTCTGAGGTCTCGAGGTTTGAACCGAACACGGTGGAGGTCATCCCGATGCACCCGAGGAGAGGTGTTTTGCTCGATGTACGATACGATAGGCTCCTCCTCCTGACTCTAAATACTCACGATCACGTCCCTGCTCCGTTTGCTTCATCGAGAAATCAGGATGCTCACTGGATTCGATTTTACCCGTAAACAATCGGGTTTGTCATTGAACTCCAAATTGTCATTTCTCTACTGACCATTCTCTTATTCTAGCCTAGTTGTTAATAAACTATCTTTTACTTCTAAAAAAATATCATTTGAAAAAAAATACATTTCCTTGATCAAGATTGAGCCTTTTTATCTCTTATGTAGAATATCATATAATATTACCGTCATTCACTTTAGCACTCAAATTTCACTAAATAAGTTTATGCATAACAATTTAGGCTAAACGAAATATAATGTTTAAAGTTCAAATGAAATGAAAAAAATATTTTTCATTTTTGCTCTAAAATTTGTTGGCTCGTGGAGCAGTCATTTGCCAGAACTCTTATTTACTATTTACATCTTCTATTACCAAGACGAACTTCAAAATTTTAATATAGAAGAATTAATTTCTCATTTCATATTGAACAAATATAAATGTAATCAAAATTCGTTTATATATCTTGTTGCACAACAAACTCTTGTTGACGACTTTTTGCATCTTCTGCATTTTGAAAACTTCTTTTGCAAGCTAATGCATTATAAATTCACCACTGCTATCCATCATCTTAATATAAATAAAAATAACTCCAATCACACAAATTATAAACTGACCATACTAATTCAAAAGCTAAATATAACAACACTCAAATCTAAATTTTTTTAAGGAAGGTAACAATGTATTAGTATTAACCAATGACTTAAACACCCTAATACTAAAACAATAACAACAATAACATGGTCAGTACAATCCTACAAGTGGAGTCTGATGAGACGAAGATATAAGCAAATCTTTCCCCCCCCCCCCATATTTTGTAGGATAGAGAAACTATTTTTGATAGACTATTTTGTACAACACTAATACACTTAAATAAACCAGAAAAATACATTAAATTTATGCACATTTTCCTATACGTTTCCTTCAACAGAACACAATCCATTTTTCTACTATAAAGATTCCTCTATATATGTATATTTTAAATAGTATCAAGAAGAAATATATTTTAAATACGTAAATAACATACATACCTCACCTCATAATCTATAAAGAACAATCTACATAAGTTACGAACTTACCAAAGATATCTTTTGGTTGAAAGTTTATTTTTTCTGCAGCCAAAAATTAAATATCATGGTGCTAAGCATATTGAACAATATTTTTAAATTAAATTATAAAATTAAATCTGATGATAGAAGAATAACAAAGGTTTATTAAGAGATTCTTTTAGAGAAGAACATCTAACGTTATATTGCTAAAAAATCTTGATAAATGGTCTTATCTAGCAATATAAGAAAAAAGCCTATAATCTTCTTCAAGTACAAAAGATTGTGGTGTTTCTTGGTCTTTGCCACATAATAGATGATATGCAAAAACAAAGTTCATATGATTTAAATGTGATAAATTAAAAATACTAAATTTATTGACTCCAAAAATAAAGTCTATATGTTCCAATAGACTGCAACTTATTTCACTCTGAATCTACTTAGACACGAAAGCATTAGCAAAGCAACTTGGGCAAAAGCATCCAGAAGCTGAAGTGTCGTCTTCCCAAACAACAGACAAAATTACATGCAATTTTAAAACTTCCAATTTAGTACATAAGATAAATAACTTAATGCACATAAGCAAAAATTACTACCGTGTAAAGGTGGAAAACTTGTATTTGCATTTTTAGGTCTCTTTCTTTTCTTTTAGATGATCGAGGAACACAGATGAGTAGATAACAATAATAGCGATTAAATTTGAGTTTAGGTTGGATGATATATTGGATAATTCTAAAACGTGAGTAAAAATTGTAACCGTCTTTAATTCATAAATATAACTAAAATTTATTTTTAAATTTAAGAAGTTAATGTAAAGAATCAGTAATACCTTTTAGAATAACACTTAGTATCAGGGAATTTCGGGGATAAAAAAAGGAGGGAAGCAAATCACATTTTGTGGGGTGGGAGTTCGTGAGATGTTTTAGGTTCTTACGCAAACAGGGAAAATGTTATTTTAAATGGTAACTTCCCAATTATTAATTATTTATTGGAATTAAGTAAACATAACTAGCCCTACTTCAAAATAATAGATATTTAAATATTTTAATTTAGAAACAAAAACTAACAACTAATTATTAGCTAATTATCTAAGTTTTGTCCTAAAAACTAATACATGGCATTCTCCTACGTTGTCCCTTGTCATAATCCTAGGTGTAACGACACGGTCGGTCGTTTTGAACTCTAGCGCGCCGTTCAGCAATTTGAGACGATGAATAACTTTATTTTGGGTATTTTGACTTGTACGCTTGGTCGGAATTGAACTTCGGGAAGTTCAGAGTTGATTTGGAAAGAAAATTCTCATTTCAGAAGTTTTGAGTTGAAAGAATTAGCTAAGATTGGATTTCTGAGTAAACGACCTCGGAATCAGGATTTAAAGGTTCCAGCGGATTCGTATGATGATTTCGGACTTGGGTGTATGTCCGGGTCGGGTTTTGGGTGACCCGGAAGTGTTTTGACACCTATTGTGGAAGTTAGCATTTTGGAAGAAATTTTATAAGTTTGGGTTTTACTGCATTTTAGTGTTATCGATGTCCGTTTTGGGGTTCCGAGTTAGGGAGTAGCTCCGTATGGTGATTCTGGAGTTGGGAGCGCGATCAGAAGTGAATTCGGAGTTCCGGGGGTCATTTTGGAGTCGTTTGGCTAAAGATAGAAATTTGAAGGTTTTTGAGAAGTTTGACCGGAAGTGGACTTTCTGATATTAGAGTCGGAATCCAATTCTGAATGTTAGAGTAGGTCCATAATGTCGAATATGACTTGTGTGCAAAATTTGAAGTCAATCGGACATGATTTGATAGGTTTAAACATCAAAAGTAGAAGTTTGAAGTTTTAAAGTTCACAAATCTTGGATTTGATAGGTTTAGCATTGTTTACTATGATTTGAGGCCTCGAGCAAGTCCGTAATATATTTTGGGATTAGTTGGTATGATTGGATGGGGTCCCGAGGGCCTCGGGTGGATTCCTGATGGTTAACGGATCAAAAATAGGATTTTTGAAAGGGATGAAGTTGCTGGTTGCTGATATAACCGCACCTGCAAAATTTGGGCCGCAAGTGCGAAGCCGTAGAAGCGGCCAGGAGAGCCGCAGATGCGGTTTTGGCCAGAAGTGAAGAGACAGCATATGCGGTCATGGAATCGCAGAAGCGGGGACCGCACCTGCGGTGGACGAGGCGTAGAAGCGAAAAAGGGGAGACTGGAGGAAACCGCATAAGCGGTAGATTCGTTTGCACCTGCGGAACCGCAGAAGCGGTCAAGGGACCGCAGGTGCGGAAGTGCTGGAGGCAGAATGGTTCTTTTAAAATCGGGCTTGGCCATTTTCTCTCATATAGGCTTGGGCGATTCTTGGAGAGTTTCAAGAGGGGATTTCCATCGTGAACGATAAGGTAAGCTAATCACATCCATCTTGAGTTAAATATATCGATTATGTATGGATTTTAGCATGTAAATGGTAGAAATTGGGGGTTTGAGGGAAAACCTAGAAAAGTTGATATTCTTGGAATTTGACCACGATTTTGGGTATGAAATTGAGAGTAAATTATATATTATAGTTTGAGCAGTTATGGGTAAGCTTTATCTTCGAAAAATTTCGGAATCCGGGCACGTGGGCCTGAGGGCGTTTTTGTCAACTTTTCGATCGGGGTCAGGAATTATTATAAATTGGGTATAATGAGCACTTGAGTATATATTAATGGATTTGCATAATTATTGGCTAGTTTTGGAGCAAGTAGCATCGATTCAAGTCTTCGGAAGGGCGTGGAATTCCGGTTATGGACCTTCGGACTGAGGTGAGCCTTATTTCTAACCTTGTAAGAGGTAATTGTCCCCATAGGTGAAATAATTGGTTATGTGCTCCTATTTGTAAGGGCTACGTATGCACGAGGTGACGAGAGTCCGTGCGTAGCTGCTAATATGTGTAAGTCCGGGCAGTCTAGGTCCCAAAAGCATGTTATACATGGAATATCTTTAATCTTATTGACAGTTGAATTGCTAAAATCCTATCGAATTGGGAAATGAATTTCTAAAAGGAATTAAACTTCATTTTTCTGAATTGCTAAAAGAGAATTGGTTTTCTTTAGATAATTATTTCCTGACGACTTCTTGATTGACTGTCTGTGCGTGTTTAAATTTTAGAATGGGTCGAATGCCTCGGTAGATTAAATAGATGCATCTATGGTTTGCGCCATTCGACCCTCTGGCAGTGCACAATTTAAATATTATTGGATCGGGCCGTACGTCCTCGGCATGATTTGTGAATGCTTGTATTGCTGCCTTGAACTTATTAAAGTTGTTATTTCCTCTTCCTAGCTTGAGAATATGGTACAAAAGACTTAAAGAAATATGGAGATTTCCTATAAAATAAAGAATTGTTTACTTGCTTCATTCCATTGAATTACAATCATGTTTATAAAAATCCACAATTTAATGTATTATTGATATCACATTATTGGACCACTAGTAAGTGTCGAAGTTGACCTCTCGTCTTTACTTATTCGAGATTAGACGGGATACTTACTGAGTACACTTCGTACTCATGCTACACTTGTTGTGAATTTTTGTTGCACATGAACATGTACTTCTAGTGGCCTACTGGGCGTATCAGCATGGATGATACGTGGGCTAGGTGAGATGCATTACTCAAGGTGACCCGCAACTAGTATAGTCTCTTTCAGTGTATTGTATTTACTTTCTTTCCAATTTGTATTCCGGACGGATGTTGTAATGTGTTGTTTCTTAGAAATGGCTCATGCACTTGTGACATCGGGTTCTGGGGATGTCTATGGGATTATTTCGAATTTTAAAAGTTGTTAAATGTTTCATTTCTTATTTAGTGAAATTTACTATGTATTGTCTAACCGTATAAGAGAAGTGATTTTGGAAATATTTAAAATGAGAATTTAGTTTATTATTTTGGTTGGCTTGCCAGACAGCGGTGTCCGTCGCTTTCATGACCCTGAGTGGATTTTGGGTCGTGACAACATGGTATCAGAGCACTAGGTTCCTAGGGTCTCACGAGTCATGAGAAAGTCTAGTAGACTCTCGCAGATCGGTACAGAGACATCCGTACTTATCCTCGGGAGGCTGCAGGTTTGTTAGGAGTACTTCCCTTCTTGATTCCTCATCATTCAATTTGATCTCTGGAGGCTTATGCCTTTAATTCCTTCCTATTCAATCTTATGCGACGTGAACCACTTGTTACAAATCGAGAATTGGAGAATTGTTATGGTACTACCGATGTAGTGCGTGGTGTTTCTCCTTGCATAGCTGTCTGAGCTATTATCGTCGCCTTGTGGAAGGATATTCTATCATTTCAGCTTAGTAGCAGTACTTCTGAGAGCTCTGAGGCTAGGCACAAGTTGCCATGATTCTATGAATGGTTGTTCCGCAGTATTGATATGATGGTAGGATGTTTGCCTACGTGTCGAGGAAGTGAATGACTTAAAGGGAGGTTTACTCAATGCACGATTAGAGATATGATATTTCACTTCCGGCGGAGGGAAAGCAATTGGCCTATGAATGTCTATATTTGGGGTGATGGAGTAACGAGACTTAGTATTTTCGGGCGTGGTGGAATTTTCATCCGCGATGTAGTGTCGCTGTCCTCGATGGTATGTGCTAAGTTCTCCGGTGTTATGGTCTTCTGCAATTCGCCTTTGGGAAAGATATTGTAAAATAATATTGGAAAAATGGCTGTCAGAGATCATGGGGTGCGTTGGTTTAGGATTGGATGTATTTTCCTAATATTGACGGCTCGAAAAGGATGACTTTCGGAAGGTTCAAAAGTGAGTAGTGGTCTGTTGGTTCAAATGCCACCAAGACATATTTAGATCTAAGGCATTAGCTGAGTAGCAAAGGAGGAGGAAGGATGTGTGGGAAGTGTCATGCAGGGGCTAAACTTCCAGAAGGCCAGGTGCAAGATGTGTAGGTCGCGTAGTTTCTTAAAGAAGTAAGTCTGCCCAAAGTGGGAGAGTGGCAGAGAAGTATGTGGATTCACTGGCGGGGTCTACAGACTTAATTTGAAGTGTGGACTATTATGCGGTAGGAGATTTGATATAACGGGAAGGAGCTGCTTGAAATGAAGAAGGATACAACTTAGCTGTGAATTGGAAGGATGTTGCCGCACATTTTATTGATGTCCACGAGGAGTGAATGGACTTGTTCAACTAGAGAGCGAGCTCGGGCTCAGGTGTGTTATTCCCTATGAGCTGGGTAGAGGTCGCGTGGTTGGCGAAGCTTCTGCAAAGAATTATAATGGTTATACCGCAAAGGGATCGGTCGCGTGAATGTGGTTGACAATTCAGAGTATAAAAAGGGGGGTTTTACAAAAAGATTCCAAGAATTTTTGCGGTCGATTGCGCACGATTATGTCAATAAGAGATAAGGAATCCTGGTGAATTTCAAAGTTGTGTAATAGTGTCTTCAAGCTAAATGGGAAATTCCCACCGCCTATGAACGGGTTGTATGGTTATCTTCTTGTGAGGTTTCGGGCTATCGGCATATTGGTAAGTTATTTCAGCTACGAGAAAAGAGTATAAGTAATAATTCGAGCAAAGGAATTGTTAAAGGTGTGCTATGGTTAGCCTTATTGGCTCATGTTCATGCTTTGGGAAGATTCAGGATTTATGCTTTGTATAGAGGTCATTTACAAGGGACGGGATTCAATCGAGTGCTTCATTAAGATGTGTGTTCATATGCCAGTGGAGCCTTGGAGTTGATTATATTCGGGACCAAGTCAGAGCGGGTGGCTCTCAACAACGGTCCTAGTGGATTCAAAGGGGTAAGGTGTGGTGCCTGATGATTCCGAGCTTATAGGTACAATTAAGAATCAAGCTTTGTAGTAGCTTATGAGAAGGTGTCCAGAATGTTCTATGATGTTTTGACCTGCAGTGTGGCGATTAGGAGGTCTAAAATGGTTCGTGGGATTTGAGATAGCATGGTTTTATGATTAATGGTCACGCGGGATGAGTGCAGGTGGAGTGTGTTATGTGTTGGATGGAGTTATTATTTCTAAGGCAATCAAGGATAAATTGGAATAAGATAGACTGGTTAGCCATAGTTGAAATGGCATATTGGTGGTAGTGATCAGTTCCTTCAACGTGATCGAGTTATGCAAGTGATTTGTGTCAGTGTGTGTGAGACTTTTTGGCCGTCGTAATCGATGTTATTCAGAAGTATCCTACTGTTATGGCTTGTTACATGTAGGCAGATTTCGGAAGGGGTGTGGTGGCTTAGACCATTACTTAGAGATTTGCATATTCTATGATTATGAGAAATTACCTGGGTGTTGCTATGGTTCTCTGGAAGTGAGTTAAGTGCAAAGTTTTTATATGATGAAGTGTTAATCTATTAGTGGTTTCGGATTTGTGATGAAAAATCGTGTTCTATTGTATATTGGCATGTTGGATTAAGAGAGTGATATGAAATTCGAAGTGAGGATCAAGGTTGCAGTTCGGTGTTGGCAAGGAGGTCACGAGCTCTGATGAGCAGGAAAGGAGTTTTGATGTTTAAAGAAAGCTGGTATTATCTTTAGCGTCACCTGAGATCAGTGTTTTGTGAAAAGACTTCGTGTCCTAGTTAAGGATCCTTGATCACTTTTTAGCGTTAGTACAACTGGTGGTTTGGATGTACAGACCGATTATCCGTTACGGATGGTTGTGGGAGCGTGTCCCACGGGAAGGTTGTATAAGTGTGACATATGGTCACTTGATTGGTTGGAGAATTAAACCAAATATGAAGATTGTGGTGATATCATTGATTTGGGAATTTATGCCTGGAGGGCACTTGATTTATTGAGTTGTGGACTGTGGATGATTTCTCCGGTTATGATGGTTGTTCTTATGTGTTATGAGAGAAAGGGGAGTGATTATGGACCTTTGAAAGCTTATTATCCTAGTTCAGTGCGATCAGAATCAACTTAAAGTCTGTGGATGGATTCAAATGTGAATGTGGGCTCTATATCAGGCTAGATGTGTTCATCTCAGTAATGCTCTCCTTATGGGCAAGTAGTCAAGGTGTTATTTCATCGCTAGTTATTTCATGTAATGATACATTGCGCCGTGTGAGTTGTGAGATGGCTTGGGAAATTACTTATGTGTTGAGGGTCCTCATAGAGATGATATTATATGAGCAAAATGGCTCTTGAGATCCAGATCGTATATCGCACATCAGTTGTGTTTGATTTTGTAGCTTATGGCACTATATGTCCCCTCAGGAATGGTATTATGCACTTAGCGTGCTTGTGACCAATATTCGGTATCTTGTTGTAATGAGCAATTCATCTCGATGTGTATCTCCTTATGTGTGTTTTATGTTCGCATCGGGTTGCACGCCGCAATAGTGTGATAATAATTATAGTCCCTTATATTCTACTCTTTGTGTTTTGTTTCTCCATTTTTTGAGGAAGCTTCATATAAGTTGCGTGATTTGAGTTGTCCCTTCCAGAGTTCATTTTTTTTATGTATCGCGTTCGAGTTGGTAGCCTATTAGCACATTGCGGCAACATATGAGACTTTTGATCATGTCCGAGGTGGCTTATTGCCTGAGCAGTTCTTACTGGGTGAGACAAGATAATTGGATTTAGGATCAGTGCAATATGATTTATGGAGCATATTAAGGAGCAAAGACCATTATTCGGTTCAGAATGAGGCAAGGGTTCTTGTCAGGAGTATAGACCTAGTGATTTGTTGAATTCGACATTCGGTTATGAATTCCTACACATCTCTTCCGTCGTGGCAGTATGGTAAGAGTTAGAACAAGACCTATGTAGGTCATTAGGTGCTATAGGAGCGTCAAACCTATGGAATTTCGATTTATTTGATCAGAGAATGTTATTTGGGTCATGTGAGTAAATTGGTGCAAGTTGTAAATTCAGCTAAGGTAAGCAGTCATGTTTTGGTGCTACGCGTAGTTATTGATACGATGAGCGTATGTTGGAACAGGCCTGGTAGAGAATTTCGGATGATGGAATTTGGATCTAAGGCTTATTTGCTTAAGTGAAAGCAAGGATATCTTCAGATTGACCAAGCTAAGGGGCCTATCTGAGTTGTGGTAGAACGGGTAGGTGCTCGAGGTGTTTAACAACGATTCCAGACAACCCCAACACAGTTCCTAGCATGTTCGAGGACGAACGTATGTTTAAGTGGGAGAGGATGTAACGACCCGATCGATCGTTTTGAGATTTAGCGCACCGTTCAACAGTTTGAGGCCATGAACAACTTCATTTCGTGTATTATGACTTGCACGCGTGGTCGGAATTGAACATCGGGAAGTTTGGAGTTGATTTAGAAAGAAAATTCTCATTTCAGAAGCTTTGAGTTGAAAGAATTAGCTAAGATTGGATTTTTGAGTAAACGACCTCGGAATTAGGATTCGAAGGTTCCTTCAGATTCGTATGATGATTTCGGACTTGGGCGTATGTTCGGGTCGGGTTTTGGGTGATACGGGAGTGTTTTGGCGCATATTGTGGAAGTTAGCATTTTGGAAGAAATTTTATAAGTTTGGGTTGAAGTGCATTTCAGTGTTATCGATGTTTGTTTGGGATTCCGAGTCAGGGAGTAGCTCTTTATGGTGATTCTGGAGTTGGGAGTGCGATCGTAAGTGAATTCGGAGGTCTGTGGGTCATTTTGGAGTCGTTTGGCTAAAGGTTTTTGAGAAGTTTGACCGGAAGTGCACCTTTTGATATCGAGGTCGGAATTCGATTCCGAAAGTTAGAGTAGGTCCGTAATGTCGAATATGACTTGTGTGAAAAATTTGAAGTCAATCGGACGTGATTTGATAGTTTAAACATCAAAAGTAGAAGTTTGAAGTTTTAAAGTTCATAAAGCTTGGATTTGGAGGTCTATTCATGGTTTTAGCGTTGTTTGCTATGATTTGAGGCCTTGAGCAAGTCCGTAATGTGTTTTGGGACTGATTGGTATGATTGGTTGGGGTCCTGAGGGCCTTGGGTGGATTCCGAGTGGTTAACAGATCAAAAATGGGATTTTTTGAAAGGGCTGAAGTTGCTGGTTGTAGATATAACTGCACCTGTGCGGAGCGGCCAAGAGAGCCGCAGAAGCGGCCAGGAGAGCCGCAAAAGCGGCCAGGAGAGCCACATATGCAGTTTTGGTCAGAAGTGAAGAGACCACAGATGCAGTCATGGAGCCGCAGAAGCAGGACCGCACCTACAGTGGATGAGGCGCAGAAGCGGCAAAGGGGTCCTGGAGGAAACCGCAGAAGCGGTAGATTGGCTAGCACCTGCGGAACCGCAGAAGCGATCAAGGGAACGCAGGTGCGGAAGTGCTGGAGGCAAAATGATTCTTTTAAAATCGGGATTTGGCCATTTTCTCTCATATATTCTTGGCTTGGGCGATTCTTGGAGAGTTTGAAGAGGGGATTTCCATCATCAACGATAAGGTAAGCTAATCCCATCCATCTTGAGTTAAATATATCGATTATATATGGATTTTAGAATGTAAATTGGTAAAAAATTGGGGGTTTGAGGGAAAACATAGAAAAATTGATATTCTTGAAATTTTACCATGATTTTGGGTATGAAATTTAGAGTAAATCATATACTCGAGTTTGAGGAGTTATGGGTAAGCTTTATCTACATAAGGGGGGGGGGGGTAATTTGTGTGGTACCTAATTTTTCGCTTAAACTGCTTCTAGAAGGACATGGTTCTTCTATGTGTTCTAACTACTACTATTGCGGAATAATAAATATAGAAAATAAAGAACACATAGATTTTACGTGGAAAAACACCAGGCTTAAAAGGTGAAAAAACCACGACCTACTACTCAATAGGATTTTCCCAAACTTCCACTAAAATCACTGAGCCAAAACTGCATTTACAAAACTCTTTGTAAACCTACGGATTAACTCTAGTCCCGTTGTAGCAACCAGCCTCTAACTGCTGCAAAAACTTCAAGTTAACTCTAACTTGAATACTCAAAATACCTATTACAATTGCTTCTAGAAAAATTTGAAACGTACAATATGAAAACACCTACTACAATTGAACTAGAAATAAAAAAGACATATAAAACTCTTTATGAGCTGGTTCTTCAATCTGGTTCATGTAGCTTCTAGTTTGCACACTTGAATCACACACGAACTACTTTCAAAAAGCATTGCTATTTTGCTCTCAATTCATGTTTAACTTCTGCATTTTTGTGCAACACTTTAATGTGAGAACATCCTACAATTTATAGAGTTAGTAGATAAAGAAATAACTAGAGTTCTGATGCAACTCTTCCTTGGTGGAATAGTTCTAGTTGATTTCAACTCTAACTCCTTCCCTATCTTGGATAGTGTTCTCTTTGAGTAAGGAATCCTTTTCCTTATCAATTATTCAACCTTTTCGATCAGGATATATTAAATACACCAAGTTAAGCTTATCTCCTTCACGTGCAACTCACATGCTCGAATCTGCCCGTTTCTGTGCACCTGAGTGATGGACCTGGTTCATCCTGAGTTCCTTTGTCAGTCTTCAAAACTAAACTTTACCTGGGCCAATTAATTCCCCGTTTTTGATGATGACAAACTCTGTGCTTTTCATAAGCTTAGATGACAAACTCTGTGCTTTTCATAAGCTTATGCCCTGTTTTAACTCGACTCAACATCAACACAATGTTAGAAATATTTTTTCTTTTTATCACTTATCATCAAGGACCAGGTACATTAGGTTTTAAATATCACTGTTCGAAGTGTAAATATCACTTGTTTAAAGCACAACCTTTTTTCTCCTTTTGGCAACATTGAAAAGTTGCATAAAAAATGTGAGATAACCAGATTTTAAAGCTTACTCATGGCCATTGGCACTACTTCAAATGCAAACATGGATTAATCATCATAGATCAAACTAATAATTTCAACCATCAAAGAAATATAAACAAACAGTTAGAGCAACAACCGTGAATTTCATTGATGATTGATAAGATTCTACCACAAAGAATAAGAAGAAATACAAATACTGAAAACATGAGCAAAAGAAACAAAACATCCCGGACTGGATCACTGGTTGATCTACATTAGGCTAGGATTTATGGCTTGGAAGAGGTAGGGGCTGGGTTATTTTCTTGGAGACGTTTCAGCATGTCATGAAGAATTCCATCATTCTTATCCTTTTCCCTTGCAAGTTTAGTTCTGAGAACATCTCTCTCAGATTCTACCTCAACCAATCGTGTCTTTAGCCTTGCTATCTCAATATCCTTTGCCTTACTCTCCTGTACCAACACTCTGGCTTTGCTATTGATATGTGTCTTTTTAGATGAACTAGTTCATTAGGAATGAAATTGACTTCATAATTGCAGGCAAGCAGAGTATTAACCCCAAAATGATCCTTTCTTGTACTAACCTCCCATATCTTCATAGGTACCTTGAAATATTCAAGCACATTTGTGAGAATGAAACCATAGGGAATGGCATGAGTTTTGGTGACATTGATAACCCTATCAGTGGGTCCGCGAGGTTTTCCTGTTCACATGGAACAGGTTCATCTATATTTTTCCCAAGTTGAACCAACCCCTCAGCAGCTTTGCCAGACCCACTTCCCCTTGTTTTGCTCACACTCTCTTCTATTTCACTAAATTTCTCTCCCCAAACAACCATTGTCTCAGTTTTTTTTGTTAGACCAACAGGAGTGGGTGAAGAATCAGCCACTCTTGTACCCTTTCCCCTCACAGTACTCCTAGCACTTTTGCTCTCTTTTTCTTTTCCCTTTTTATTTTTACCACCAACTTCTCCAGATTCTTTAGTCTCAACAAATTCTATAGATCCTATCACTACAAATCTATTCTCCAAATTTGCAGCAACTTCAGAAATTGTCCGAGGAGTAACTTTAGAATCAGAAGATACCTGTTCAGTTTCGAAATACCTACTTTCTTCCCCCTTAGTAGAAGACTTAAATGAATCTTCAGATTTCTGGGATTCTTCTTCCCTTCATGCTTTCAATTGCTTGTTTATTTTCTTGATCTGCTCTCCTTCAGTGACAATCTTACGAGCCATTATCTTTACTCTAATTTTCTTAGAGATTAGTGTTGTAGAAGGTGTGGAAGTGGTTTTCTATGGTGGTGATGAAGGATTTTCAGAAGTGTTTGACATATCTGGGCTAGGGTATGGAAGAGAAAAGAATTAGATTATGTTTGGAAGATGAAATAAGAATGAAAGTTTTTTATAGCTTGAGAGAGATGAAGTAAGAAATACACTAAAGCTGATCAATATACAGATGAATAATTTATGGGGTATTTTCAGACTCTTAGAAGTGTAATCAAACTGAATTTCAGTTTTGAAGAGAAGTTGGAGTGTATCCCTAGAATCTTGGTACTTCCATTCGGTTGGGACTCTTTTGAACGGGACTGGTTCACTTGTAACGGATAAGTCCAAAAGGAGTTTGGTATTTGGTAGGTCTCTGCTCATGATCCAAATATAGTTATTTCAAATTATGTAGAGTGCAGAAATCATACAGTGTTACCTTGACGAACCAGGTTCTTCACTGATAATTCTCTTGTGTGAGTCTAATTTGCCAAAATAGAGAAAATATTATTAGAGATTAATGAGTCATTTTCACACATGACACAAGAGTATAATATGGAAAGTATGAGACTGAGCAAGATTCAGTCTAATTATACACAATTTACAAACTTTCTAACCAAATTTCTTTTTCATTTTTTTTTCGTTTAACCTTGAACTGGTCCTTTTAGGTGATCTTAATCATCCCTAATTCCAACCTGTTCCTCTTAAAGTGATCTCTATTTGAGGATTTTGTGAAGATATCAGCAATTTGTTTGTTAGTAGCACAAAACTCCCGCAGTGATCAAGCCTTTCTCATTGTTGTCCCTAAAAAAAGGTGCCTAACATCTATGTGCTTAGTTCTCTTATGATGAATCGGGTTCTTTGTCATACTAATAGCACTAGCGTTATCACAAAAAATAGGGATGTAACCAACATCAACTCCAAAGTTCAATAATGGTTGTTTGATCCACAACAATTGAGCACAACATGAAGCAACAACAACATACTCCGCTTCAACAGTAGATAAGGCCATTGAATTTTGCTTTTTGGTAGCCCATGACATAAGACATGAACCAAGGAAGTGTTCTATACCTGAGGTGCTCTTCCTATCCAAGAGGAAACCTGTATAATCAGCGGCAACATATCCCACTAGGTTAAAATTACTACCTTTTGAATACCAAAGGCAAAGGTCATTGGTGCCTTTCAATTATCTCAATATTCTCTTGACAACAGTCAAGTGAGACTCTTTTGGATTTGCCTGAAAACGAGCACAGCCTTAATGTCAAGTCTGCTGGCAGTGAGATACAAGAGTGAACCAATCATACCCCTATACAACTTTTGATCAACTGATGAACCAAGTTCATCAACATCTAATTTAGTGGCAGTAGAAATGGGTGTGTCTATTTCTTTAGATTCCTCCATTTTAAACTTTTTTATTAGCTCTTTTGTATGCTTCTGCTGATGGATCATGGTTCCATTTGGACTTCGTTTGATCTACAAACCTAAAAAGAAGTTAAGCTCACCCATCATGCTCATTTCAAACTCACTCCCTATTAATTTTGCAGAGTCCTTACTTAGCTTATCAGTGGTGGCCCCAAAGATTGTATCATCGACATATATTTTTACAACAAGGATATCCTTACCTTTTTCTCTTAAGAATAAAGTACTATCAATTTTACCTCTTTTGTGCCCATGCTCCAGCAGGAATTTGGACAATCTTTCATATCATGCTCTTGGGGCCTGCTTGAGTCCATAGAGAGCCTTGTCTAAATTGTACACATACTCAGGACATTCTTTGCTTTCAAACCCTGGAGGTTGTTTTACAAACATTTCTTCTTTCAGGTAACCATTCAGGAAGGCACTTTTAACATCCATTTGATGAAGAGCGAATTCCATGTGCTACAAAGGCTATAAGAAGTCTGATTGCCTCTAGTCTTGCAACTGGAGCAAAAGTCTCATCATAGTCTATGCCCTCTTCTTTACTGATCTGTCCTTGGGTCTTGGTACTAGATGCCAAACTTGACTTCTTTCAAACTAGTTAAGTTTATCTTGCATTGCATTCACCCAATTTGCATCCTGCAAAGCATCAACAACATTTTTAGGTTCAATGATAGATGGAAAAACATCAAAAGCACGGTGATTCTTTAATTGTGATCAAGTTTTAACTCCAAATGTTGGATCAGTGATAATGTTCTCAATGGGATGAGAACTTTGATACTTGTGAGGTTTCACAACCAACTGGTTTCTGCTAGATGTTTCTCCCATGTTCTGTTGCCGAGGAACGGGATCATGAACGGGTTCTTTTAAGGAATTTATTTCAATTCCCTTTTGATTAGTTCCCCCTATCAGGTTGCCCTGTATGGAAGAGCCTGTTCCATCACATGTTCCTTCTGTTGGTGCCACTTTGACCTGAGCTGATGCTTCAGTCAAGTCCTTTACCAATCCAATTGCTTCATTTCATGTTCCTGTCTCTCAGAAAGAATGTTAGTTTCATCAAATACTACATGCACACTTTCTTCTACACACAAAGTTCTTTTGTTAAATACTTTATATGCTTTGCTATGTGAAAAATATCCCAAGAATACTCCCTCATCACTTCTATGATCATACTTACCTAGGGAGTCTTTGCCATTATTGTGCACAAAGCACTTGAATATAAATGCCCTAAGATGGGATATATTTAGCTTTCTCCCTTTAACTGACTCATAGGGAATCTTCTTAACAAGAGGTCTAATCATGCAACTATTTATGATGTAGCATGTAAAAATTCAGCTAACTTAGCATTTTCAAATTCAGTTCCATGATAGACCTAATTGATGCAAATTGATTATCGAGTTGTTTCTGAGTTTTTCTAACAAAAGAAGTAAACATGTCAAATTCTTCATCTTTAGATGTTAAAAATAATGTCAAAGTAAACCTAGAGTAATCATCAACAAGCACCAACACATATCTTTTACCACATCTATTTAATGTTCTCATTGGACTATAAAGATCCATATTGACCAGTTCCATCGTTCTGGTGGTGCTTTCCACTTTCTTGCATTTAAAAGAGGATCTTACCTACTTCCCCCTTGCACAAGCCTCACAAAATTTGTCTTCCTTGAACTTGATATTAGGGATCCTTATCACCAGATCCTTGGAGACTAATTTGTTGAGTTGAATCAGACTTGCATGTCCAAGTATCTTGTGCCAAAGGAGGGTATCATTGTCCAACACACTTAAGCAAGTGAGTTCATTTTTTGAAAGTGTGGACAAATATACAATGCATGTATTGTTTACTCTTTTTTCCTGAAAAACAATCTTGTCAATGGTAAGATTAATCACAAAATATTTTGGTAGTGGTGAATGCTACCAAGTTATCTTTATTACATAATTGTGATAAACTTATTAGACTATACTTTAGGCCATCTATCAAGTAGACATTCTCAATAGAGGGAGAATCAGTCTTACCTACCTTTCCAACCCCAATGATATCACCTTTCTTCCATTTCCAAAGGAGACATTACCTCCTTTGAGGTCCTCAAGTGTAAGGAACTGGTTCTTGCTTCCTGTCATATGCTTTGAACAGCAACTATCCATGTACCATATTTGGCTGCTCCCCTTCACTTGGACCCGTGAAAGGAAATCAGGGATTAGTCTTAGGAAGCCAAACTAGTTTGGGTCCCTTTCTATAGGCAAAAGGGTGTATCAAATTCTTTTTAGCCTAACCTGGCAGCCTATTTTTCCCTTGAACAAATTCTTTATTCTTTTGACTAGCCTTTTCTTTTGCAACACATTCTCTTTTATAGTGACCAGTTTTACCACAGTGTGTGCAAATTTTGTTCTCAGGAAGTGTGAGGTACTTGTTTTTGGGATCCCACTTAGGTGCAGGGGTCCCGTAGCCAAGTCCTCTCTTATTGCTACTATGTTGTTCATGTAGCCATGAAAGTGCATCGGAGGACCTATTCCATTTACAGGTTCTATCTAGATCGTGCTTAACCTTGTTTAGATCTTTCGTAAGGACTCTTATCTGCTCATCTCTTTTGTATAACTCGTCTTTTATTTTTCCTATATTTTCTTCTAAAGTGAGTTGTGTGTGATCAGATTTCTTTTTACCAGTTCCTAATTTCAATTTTATATTTTCAGATTTAAGCTCTAGGATTGTGGTGTCAAGTTCATGAATCTGGTTATTTAACTCGGCATTTTTACTTTCACTTTCACTAGCCCTAAGTTCTATATTTTTGCACTTAGCTTTCAAAATCACACACTCCTTAGACAAATATTTGTTTTCATTATTTAGATCATCAGATTCATCAATGAAATCTAGGAGTAACTCAGATAGCCTTTCTTTAGACAAAAATTTTATCTTGTCTTTGAGATGAATTATACTTACCTCAGATTCCTCATCGGATTCTCCAATTGCCGTAAGTGCTTGTTCATCTCCATCTTCATCCTTTAAGTCCTTATATGAGCTTTCTCCCCAGGCAACAACCATATCCTTTGTTGATCCTTTGTTCTTCTTGGGTTGAACCTATTCCTTCTTCCTGTTCCTTCATTCAGCTTTTTCCTCCTTCCATTCAATTTCCCATTAAGGGCAATTTTTGATGTAGTGATCAGTCTTCCCATACTTGTAACACCCCTCGTTGGTTTGTTTTTCAGGAACTCTTGGTTTGTTGTAGCTTCCACTTCTTAAAGGACCATTTCCTCTCATTAGGTACTTCTTGAACTCCTTTGTGATCATGGTCATTTCATCCTCTAGATCAGCACCTTCAATGATTCTGAATGCCATGCTCATTTCCTTCTTGGGTGCATCCATCTTCATGGTTTGCCTTCTAAGTTCATAGGCAATGAGATTTCCAATTAGATCATCCAACTTAAGAGTGGCAATGTTCTTTGATTCCTGAATAGCTGTGATTTTGCTTTCCCAAAATATTGGTAGTACCCTTGTCAAAATCTTCTCAACTTTGTCTTCTTCAAGAATAACCCTTCCAAGAGACTTAAGTTCATTTGTCAGTGTGATGAACCTTTTATACATCTCTTGGATGGTTTCCCCTTCCTTCATGGTGAAATTCTCATATTGAGAATACAAAAGTGTTCCTCTGGACCTCTTCACTTGAGGTGTTCCTTTATGAGCCACTTGCAAAGTGTCCCAGATTTCCTTAGTAGTGGTACAAC
The DNA here is from genome assembly GCA_026770625.1 of Nicotiana glauca. Classification (NCBI taxonomy): domain Eukaryota; kingdom Viridiplantae; phylum Streptophyta; class Magnoliopsida; order Solanales; family Solanaceae; genus Nicotiana; species Nicotiana glauca. The sequence continues at coordinate 63,899 of MU688022.1, read as the reverse complement.
TTTGAATTTTACTGTACTCGTCTGGACCAAGTCCACACACAAGCCATTTCTTGTCCTTTGCGTTCTTTTCCTACTTCCTCAAGTCCTCATCATTGCAGTCAACTCTTGTTTTTGTCACATCTACTCCTTCAGCATTCTTCTTTATGGTAGCAAGGGGACCATCGGTGACAATATCCCATAGCTGATAGTCTTCTTCGATGATGTGATCTCTCATCCTATTTTTCCACCAAGAGTAGTACTGACCATTAAAGCGTGGAGGCCTATCAGTGGATTGCCCTTACCAGTTTCCAGGCGGTGCACTCATCTTGATCTTTTGCTAAGGTGTTAGCCTCTTCAAGGTTAACCTGCTCTGATACCAATTGATGTTCTAAATGTCAATATCACACAGGGGGGGGGTGAATTGTGTGGTACCCAATTTTTCGCTTAAACTGCTTCTGGTAGGACCTGGTTCTTCTATGTTTTCTAACTACTACTGTTGCAGAATAATAAATATAGAAAATAAAGAACATAGAGATTTTACGTGGAAAACCACCTGGCTCAAAACATGAAAAAACCACGACCTACTACTCGGTAGGATTTTCCCAAACTTCCACTAAAACCACTGAGCCAAAACTGCATTTACAAAACTCTTTGTAAACCTAAGGATTAACTCTAGTCCCGTTGTAGCAACCAGCCTCTAACTGCTGCGAAAACTTCAAGTTAACTCTAACTTGAATACTCAAAATACGTATTACAATTGCTTCTAGAAAAAGTTGAAACGTACAATATGAAAACACCTACTACAATTGAACTAGAAATAAAGAAAGACACATAAAACTCTTTATGGAGCTGGTTCTTCAATCTGGTTCATGTAGCTTCTGGTTTGCACACTTGAACCACACACGAACTGCTTGCAAAAATCCTTGTTATTTTTCTCTCAGTTCATGTTTAACTTCTGCGTTTTTGTGAAACACTTTAATGTGAGAACATCCTACAATTTATAGAGTTAGTATATGAAGAAATAACTAGAGTTCTGATATAACTCTTCCTTGGAGGAAGAGTTCCAGTTGATTTCAACTTCTAACTCCTTCACTAACTTGGATAGCATTCTCTTTGAGTAAGGACTCATTTTCCTTATGAATTATGTAACCTTTTTCGATCGGGAGATATTAAATACACCAAGTTAAGCTTATCTCTTTCACGTGCAACCCACATGCTCGAATCTGCCCGTTTCTGTGCACCTGAGTGATGCACCTGGTTCATCCTGAGTTCCTTTGTCAGTCTTCAAAACTAACCTTTACTTGGGCCAACATTTATCTTCGAAAAATTTCGGAATCCGGCCATGTGGGCCCGAGGGCATTTTTGTCAACTTTTCGATCGGGGTTAGGAATTGTTATAAATTGGGTTATAATGAGCACTTGAATATATATTAATGGATTTGCATAATTATTGGCTAGTTTTGGAGCAATTAGCATCGATTCAAGCCTTAGAAGGGCGTGGAATGCCGGCTATGGACCTTCGGAGTAAGGTGAGTCTCCTTTCTAACCTTGTAAGAGGGAATTTTCCCCATAGGTAAAATAATTAGTTATGTGCTCCTATTTGTGGGGACTACGTACGCACGAGGTGACGAGAGTCCGTGCACAGCTACTAATAAGTGTAAGTTCGGGTAGTCTAGGTCCCAAAAGTATGCTATACATGGAATATCTGTAACCTTATTGACAGTTTAATTACTTAAATCCTATCGAATTGGTAAATGAATTTCTAAAAGGAACTAAACTTCATTTTTCTAAATCGCTAAAAGAGAATTGGTTTTCTTTGGATAATTGTTTCCTGATGACTTCTTGATTAACCGTCCGTGCGTGTTTAAATTCTGGAACGGGCTGAACACTTCGGTAGATTAAATAGATTCATCTATGGTGTCACACCTCCTTTTTTACATGATTTTAATACACCCCGTGAAGGGTGCAAAGGAATTTTTCCAATTAAAGGACAGTCGGAACGGGATTTATTATTATTTATTCAGAGTCGCCACTTGGGAGATTAATGGTGTCCCAAGTCACCGATTGAATCATGAACCGAGGAAAATATGACTCTATTAACAGTTTATGAACCAGAAATCCGGATAAGGAATTCTGTTAACCCGGGAGAAGGTGTTAGGCATTTCGGATTCCGTGGTTCTAGCACGGTTGCTCAACTGTTGTATTTGATTTTATCTGATTTCCATACATGTTCTATTTTTTATGTGCCTTTTATTAGTAATCCGCTTTTATTATATTTATTATTTATTTTACAAGAATTACAACGTCGTGAAAATGTATCTCGAACCACGCCGTACCAGTACGCCCGTAGCTTTTAACACATTTCGACTTCGTTGAGATTTGGATTTGGGTCACATAAATGTGCACCCGTATTTAGGAAAGTAATATTATTAACGTTCGCGCCTAAAGCAACTACGCGTTTATTAACTTTGGGAAAGACCTTGAAATTCGCTAAACGGTCCTTCCGATTTCTAGTATTTTTGTAAGCAATTATTGATTGAGGGCCCCGCAATTTTTTGTGTTTGCTTTGGCGAGGCTCGTCTCATCATTTTATTTTAAGGCTATTCCTAATGTAACTATGAGTAATTAGTTATTGGATTGCAACAAACTAACTGGTAACTTTATATCAAAGCAAAACTGGCCAGTTGCCAATTTCAGCCCAGGCCCAAACGTACACAGTCATAAAGGGACCTGGGCCGCTTGTTAGTGAATTAAGGTTCACTGCCTAGGTTCGAATCTGGATGGGTCACAATACAAAACGGCCCCAATTAATTTCCAACATCAGCTATAGACATCACCTTGACACTTAACATTCTTTTATTTTTTAATTCATTTTAATCACTTAACACTTAATTCAACACTTAATAAGACCTTGATTAATCCTATTCTAATGTTGTTTACTATGCCAAAACATAACAAGAATTTGATTACACTTCATTGAAGTTGCAAGTTTAGAAGAAATGAAATTAAACCCAGAGTTTAACAATCTAGCCAATTCAAGTTCAGTTTCAATTTAATACAATCCAAACAGTGAATTTAGCTATATTTACACAATGAGATGCTTAACTCAAACTATCTCAGTCCAGCTAATCCAAAATCAGTTTTCAGAAATCAAAATTTCAGAAGTCCAACTACTTACAATATCCAAGTGGCTATGTTAACCAATATACTAAATCTAAACAAGTTCATGCAGTGTAATCACAATCCAATTGAAACTAAACGCAACAAACAGTCCAAGTCTCTTTTAAAGTCCTAATTAAAGTCCATTTTTAATACAATGGACAACCAACTAAATCACTCAAGGAAAAGAAGTCATTCAAACGTAGTAGAATTAACAAACAGTATATCTACATCAGAAGCTTCAATTTCGTTTTCATTTTTCAACAAAGAAGTGATACATTGAGCCAATCTTGAGGTGTGTACCTAAAATAGCAATGAAATGGAAGAGAGGAGATGGATCAGCAGCAATAACACACAGCAGATCACAACAACCACACATGTGAGTTCAAACAACACCAATCGACCCAGTTTCAGCCCAGAAATACGTTTATCAGTCCAGGAAGAGCTCAGAAATATTTTAAAATCAACAAAGTCAATAGATCGATCCAAAACAGATTCGAATACACCCAAATAACCTTCAAATTGAACCTAGAAACACATCTTAGCAACACAGCCTCTAAATTGATCCAAAACTGTTCTGATTGAACCCAAAACCCACTTGGAAACAAACCAGATACACGGTTGAGCCTTAGCTATCAGATATTGAGCTGAAAATGCAAACTAACTACCTAAAACTGGAAATAAGCTAAGAAATTGAATGGAACATTACTGTTTTTGTGGTTTTCTATTGATTTTTCATGTATTTTTGGATTTTTGAGAGTTTAAAAATCAAATTGAGATCTGAAATTGAGAAGAAAGCTTTAGAGGGAATTTCTTAGGGCTCCAAAACTTTTTCTTTAAGGCAGAATTACTGCCTATTTATAGAATTAAAATTGGAGGAAAATTCAATTTTTTAGTATTTTCATATTAATCCCCTTTTTCTGACTTGTTAAACAAGCTACTACACTTTTTTTATTTAAACTTATACTAAAACCCATTCTAGAAGGTTCTAGTTGAATCTATTATGTTCCTACCCCTTTAAAATTCCTATTCTACCCTCACTTCACTTCATTATTTACTAATTCTGATTAGAATACCCTTTTCAATGCCTATAACACCCTTGAAACATGCTGTAATTACAAAAAATGCCCTTATTTACTTTCAGAATTATTGCCTTTGTTATACCACCTATTTTCTGAACTTTCTCCTTAAAACCTATTCTAGAAACTTCTAGGAAATTCCTTTTTAATTACTACAATATTCTCTTACCCAGAATGCCTAATTTACCCTTTATTTGAGCTGAAACTAACTACACTGATCCTTCTTCTTTAACTCAATTATGAACTATGGTTAAACACTAAGGATTCAATTAAACCTGAACAAACTCCTAAAGTTGCATCAATTATCCTCACTCATCAATCAGAAAATGGAGAACAAGGTTAATTAAAATGCTGATCCGAACTAAGTTCAATTACTAATCAAACCAACCATTTAACTATAGTTTAATTACCAGCTATAACCAAACAAGTCTTAAGATCAAAATCAAAATCCTATATTGAACTTAAACAGAGTAAAAATACCCTAGATAAGCAATAATATTCTAATAGTCTTGTGATCAATCAAATCATACTAAACTTATTTCAAACCTACATTAAACTTCAAGCAATCACATTGGAACAATTAAACACACTGGTCATGGATTAAACTAACTCCAAGAGTACTAAAATAAAAACAAAGCTGATTTAACTAACATATGAATAAAAGGTAAAACCAAAAATCAGCAACAAAATCAATTAACACCAGAACTGGACTAAAAAGAAAAATTGCTATACAGACCCTCAAACAAAACTGGACAAATATAATTAAACCAGAAGTGGAAACTCACTGATGTAACGAAAACTCTGGCCAGCCATTTTTTGAGAAAATCTTTCAGATTCTTGACTCGTAACATCCCCAACCATGTGTTTTCATAAGAAAACACGTGGTTAAGGATGTTATGGTCAAGAATCATAAAGATTTGATCTTGATTTCTTAGCAAGAAAAACTCAATTTGATATTCGAAGCTTTCCAGCAAGATTCGAAGGAAATCACTTGGAGGAATGGAAAGGGGATGAGAAGAGGAACAACGGGTGTTAATTTGGTGACTATTGGCATAAGTTGTGTTCGCCGGCGATCGGGTTCCGGCGACATATTTTTGGATATTCTAACAGAAGGAGGGGGTTTCGAAGGAAACGGGATAGATGGGTGGACTCAGGAGCTCAAGGCGGTTCTGTGGTATTTTTTGGAGATTGATTGGTATAACTAGCGTTTCTCGCCGGTAGGGTTCCGGCGGGACTGTGAGAAAATGGTGGCGGCTGACTTAGAGAGGAAGAAGAAGAGAATGAATTTGTTTTAAGGTTTAATTGATTTTTGATAGATTAAAGTGTAACGTTTCCCCCTGACCGTTGGATTACACATATTAACGGCTCAGATTCCTTGAGCCCTAAACGACGCCGTTCTATTTATTATTGATATCTAGCCTCAACCGTTGGATCAAAGCAATGAATGGTCGAGATCAACTAATGCAAAACATCGTCGTTTCATTTAAAATAGGATCAGGTCTTCAACCGTTGGATTAATTCATTTTAATGGCCCAGATTTATCTTTCTTAAAACGGTGTCGTTTGGTCATGTAGAGGGGCAATCCGGGTATAGGATTTTTGGGCCTGGGCAGGTGATTTATTGTTTAGGCTAGTGTACTTGGCCCAAATTTTAAAACAATTCATTCCTTTTGTATTCTTATTTATTTCCTTGTATTTTTGTATTGTATTTTCACTTTGTATTTTGTATTTTTTTTTTTTTTTTTACATATTTTTTGATTTTATTAAATTGTTAAACTAACTAATTAAATTCAAAAATTTATTTAATAACTATTTATAGCAATTTCTAATTAAAACACTAAAAATGCTATTTTTTGAGTTATCCGTAAATTGTTTTGAAATGAACTAATACTAAAATTGTAAAATTAAGAATTTTAATGCATATGCATATTTTTGTATTTTTTAATATGAATTATTATTCAACTAATTAACACAAAATGCAACCAATTTGAACAAAATTTGTAAAATAATGAAAAATCATTTTGTTTTGGATTTTTTAGGAATAATTTGCTTAGGTCAAAAATCACGTGCTCACAGCTGCCCCTCTTTGCCCGGAAACATGAAGAGTTTTCGTACAAAGACAAGTGAGCGGTAATGAGGGATTTTCGCCCATTCGCATAATCTATGTGAAGCATTTTGAAAAGTTTGACCGTACCCTACTTCAGAGGTTGCCTACATATCCCAGGCTAAACAGGAATCAGATCAGTGTAGTTCAGGAGTGTCTGCTCGCTGGGACTACCAGGAAGCTGTATTTCACTGCTGTTGCTGCTGTTACTACTTGCTGACCCCCTTATTACACCATGGTAAAATAAAAGAAGCTAGCCTAAGCTATACTCTATGAGTTACAAAAATCCTATCTATGTTTTCAAACTTGCTCTTGTGTTGCCTTGAACTTGTATCTTCTGCTCCTACAATGGAATTCTTGTTGTTGCCTTGATGATGTTCAACTACTTCAATTTGAATATGTGTCCATTCTTCAGGTGGACTCCTGCTTGCGATTGCTTGAAAAGGTATTCCCTTGTTCTTCAGGTGGGCTCCTGCTTACCGTGTTTGAAAAGATATTCCCTTTGTTCTTCAGGTGGGTTCCTGCTTGCGACAAAATAGACAACCAAAAAAAAATTTTTTGCCCCAGTATGGTGACTGGGCATATCGTGTTATCAGATATTAAAATTTAAAAGCTAGAATTTGGATTGTACTTCCCTTGTTTTCCAGGTGGGTGCCTGCTTATTGTATTAAAAAAGATATTCCCTTTGTTCTTCAGGTGGGCTCATGCTTGCTGAATTTGAAAATATTCCTTTGTGTTCTTCAGGTGGGCTCCTGCTTGCTAAATTTGAAAATATTCCTTTTGTTCTTCAGGTGGGCTCCTGCTTACTGAATTTAAAAAATATTCTCTTTGTTTTTCAGGTGGGCTCCTGCTTACTGAATTTGAAAAATATTCCCTTTGTTTTTTAGGTGAGCTCCTGCTTACTGAATTTGAAAAATATTCCCTTTGTTTTTCAGGTGGGCTCCTGCTTACTGAATTTGAAAAAAAATATTCCCTTTGTTTTTCAGGTGGGCTCCTGCTTACTGAATTTAAAAAATATTCCCTTTGTTTTTCAGGTGGGCTCCTGCTTACTGAATTTAAAAAATATTCCCTTTGTTATTCAGGTGGGCTCCTGCTTACTGAATTTGAAAAATATTCCCTTTGTTCTTCAGGTGGGCTCCTGCTTACTGAATTTGAAAAATATTCCCTTTGTTTTTCAGGTGGGCTCCTGCTTACTGAATTTGAAAAAAATGATTCCCTTTGTTTTTCAGGTAGGTGCCTGATTGCTTCAACTTTGAAATGTATTCCCTTGTTATTCAGGTGGGCGCCTGATTGTTAAAACTTGAAATGTATTCCCTTGTTCTACAGGTGGGCGCCTGATTGCTAATACTTGAAATATATTCCCTTGTTCTACATGTGGGTGCCTGATTTCAACAAAATAGACGGACAAAGAAGATTTTTCTGCCCCAGTTTGGTGACTGGGCACAGGGATGAGTGTTAAACTGAATTATTTTAAGAATTTGAAAGCTAAGTCCTATTATCCAGGGAGGTCCTGACAATTCCTAAATTATTTCTTTTAAAGGAATTACTTCCACTAAAAAGTCTTAAACTACTCCCCATTATCCAGGTGGGTCCTGACAATTTCTATTACGACTTCTACCATATCTTGTTCTTAAAATTACGTCCCATTATCCAGGAGGATCCTGACAACTTCTATTACAATTTCCACTGTATTTTGTTCTTAAAACTACGTCACATTATCCAGGAGGGTCCTGACAACTTCTATTACAACTTCCACTATATCTTGTTTTTTTTAAAAGCTACGTCCCATTATCCAGGAGGGTCCTGATAACTTCTATTACGACTTCTATTATATCTTGTTATCTACTTCTATTATATCTTGTTATCTAAACAGACCTTAAACTACGTCCCATTATCCATGAGGGTCCTGACAACTTCTATTACAACTTCTAAAGGTATTACTCCAACTACATTTGTTATCCAAAGGTCTTAAACTACTTCCCATTATCCAGGAGGGTCCTTAGAATTCCAGTCATACCTGTTCGGGTCCTGCATTTCTTTACGGAGGATTTCTCCGAAACATCTGCCCTTGTTTCAATCAAAGAAAATCTTGTCAATTTTAAATGTGGTGGTTGGTTTGTGGCCTTGAACTTTGATGACGATTGCTCTTTCACTTCCTATGATAACTGATTTCCACTCGAACGCCTTGCCTGTCTATTGACTATCCATTTTCCCCGCCGTCCTTGTCACAGAAAATACCTCTTCTTTGTTCAAACCTGCATCCCTTACAGCCTGACATTTACCAATTCCTTGTTTTCATGAATCTCAAAGCACGACAATCGTCATCCCACTCAAAGTGTATGTTATTCTTTCTTGACAGATCCCACTAGCTCCGATCTTGAAGTCTATTGTTCCTTCGCTAGTCATGATAAATTTGATTTCTTTTTGGGATATCTTGATTGTCATTGGTGTACCATCCTTTGTCGATCCTGTCACGGGAAATTCTTTGATCTGTTTACCCTCGCCCTTCATTTGTTGTGTTGTTCATGAATTGACGTATACTGAATCTTTTTATTTCACAAGTACCTCCAAAACATGTTAATTATTGCCAACTCGATCATGTATGATGTTATTTCCTGACTTATGATAACTTGATGTGCTGGCCAGATCCCATTTCGTGCAATTGGAAAGCTTGGTGGCAAATTTTGAAGTCATTTCTTTACTTGTTATGACCCGACAGACTCAAGTAGAGAGAGTAAAACAAGGTGGGACGAATGGAGTGAAGGAAAATGGAAAGAGACAATTCCTAACAAGAAACCTACAGAGTAGAAAAACCATCAAATGTAGATACCGACTCTAGCGACCTTGACATACACTTGCAGCCCATTCTGTATAGCAAATCTGATGTTCAGCTCTTGTTGCACCTTTTGCCGCGAAACTGGTCTTTAATATTTCCCNCGTGAAACTGGTCTTCAATATTTCCCTTGCCCGATATGATCCATCATCCTTAGTCGACTTGTGGTGCCCTTAGGGTTTTCACCATCAAGCCTCTCTCATTTTGAATTTTTCTCAACTCACTGTCGCCTTATGGTGCCCGTGAAGGTTTTCACCAATAAGACTCTCTTATTTTGATTTCTCTCATCTTGGGGTACCGTGGTGGTTCTCATCATCATGACTCTCTAATTCTTCATTTTCCTTTGTTTGGACTGGAGTGTTGCCCCTGATGTGATTCACCTTTGCTCGTTTGACTCGGCATTTCTAGAAGACTGATCGGAAGGTCTTTCTTTAGACCGTAATGTGGCTTTTGGATGGATTTAGAAAGAAGGGTATAGAGGCTCAAAATATTTCAACGTGGGTTCAAAATTACAACTTTCTGAAGCATATTTCTTGCAACAACCACAACTTCTGCCCCAGTTTCATTCTCGAGGATTCTTGAACTTTCCTTTTGTTGTGACTGACCTCGGTGAGGCTGACTACGTACCCTTTCGGGATCAAGTCAAACATAGTTCAGGCAACTACATTTGTTGTTGCGATGTTTTCCTTTCTTCCATTTTTTCATTTTCTTTTCCTTTCTTTTCTCCTTTCTTTTCTTTTCTTCTCCTTTCTTTTCTTTTTTTCTTTTTTTTTTTCTTCTTTTTCTCTTTCTTTTCTTTCTTTTCTTTTCTTTTCTTCTTTTTCTCTTTTCTTTTCTTTTCTTTATTTTCTTTTCTTTTCTTTTCTTTTCTTTTCTTCTTTTTTTTCTTTTTTTTTTCTTTTCTTCTTTTTTTTGCACTGTTTTTCTCTTGTTCCTCCACTTACTTCCTCATTCAATCCTCGAATTTTGGTTGTTGATTCCGAAAGAGGGATACGAAAGAAAATCTAATAAGGCTCAAAGGGATAACAAAGGATAAAGTGTTTGGATAGTAGAATAAAATGCCTTCGTCATTTTAATCTTCAAAACATACCGAGTACAAACTACGCAGTTAAACACCTTTTGATTGATTCACATATTTGCCTTATGTATTTGCCGATTCCTAATATCATTGGACGACAATCTCAGTACCACGAATGGTCCCTTTAGACTTGGGGCATTCTTGCCTTTGGCTTTAAACCGATGAGGCATGATGCATTTCCACAGTATTTCTTTATGTTCTATCTTCCCCAGTTTCACTTGATTCAGGATTCAAAGTATTCCAGTATATTTTTTATTTCTTCCAAGTACCTTTACATCTTCAACATTGTTTAATTGCTAAACTGACTTTAAAACCAGGCCGAGAATTATGTGCATGTCATGTCACTAAAATCAGTATGAAAAGAATTGTAAAATGATTAGAAATGGAGTAACTAGAAATGTCGGGAAACAGAGAATTGTATTAGACTGATGGGTTGAAACGACAAAATGAACAGACTAGACTAGAATTACAAACCTAGAAGGCACTAAACAAGTTTATTACTAAACACAAAGTGGAAAGATAGAAGGGTTTGACTCCTAAGACAATGTCTGGATTACAACCCTGAAATAACTCGAACAACAGAAATGACACCCAAAATAAACCACCAAAACTCCACTCCGGGTGACTGAGAGATGGAGCGTCTTCCCAATTGTCACGACCGGTATCTTAGCCACTGAGTTTCACATCAATATTGCCAAAACTATTATTGACTTTGATCAACAAGTTCCCAAGATAAATCGCAGGCTCCTTTCCATTGTTACTGACTACAATTACTTATTCTCGGATCATTCTTTCTATTTCCCTTTTCAAAGAACGACAGTCTTCAATGCTATGCCCCTAAACATTAGAGTGATACATGCATCGAACAGTAGGATCAAAGCCTTTCACCTTTGGGTCTGGAGTATATCCAAGGAGTGGCTTAATCAGGCCAACTCGTTTTAACTTTTCAAACAAGCTTGTGTAGGATTCGCCAATGGGCGTAAAATTATTCCTTTGCCTTTGTTTCTCTCCATATCTCAGTTTTCCAGTATTATTGAGTGCTTGAAAGTGCTGTACACGAGAACTTCGGGCTATTGGTGCCTGCTTCTGGGAGTGACTTGGTGGTAGGACAAATGGCCGGATGTTATTTGGTAGATGGGGTGGTTTATGTGGAATTTGGGGACTTTCACGGGGTTGGTATTGTGGTGGGGAGCTTTTAGCAAGAACGACCACCGGACCTTGTTGTTGGCGGAGGCTATAACCTGATGGTTGGACAAAAGATCGGGTGTTTTTCGTGGGATAAGTTTGGGGTTGGTTTTGAGTTTGAACAGGTTTGGCAAGAACAATTATCGGACTTTGTTGTAGATGGGACTCAGAAACATCTTTTCTATCAATAGCGGGATCATCCCGAGCAACCTGTTCGTTCCAATTGAGCCATAAATCCTTAAAGCTCTCCTTGGGTTTCTTTTCAGTATGAGATAGGGAGGAGCAATTTGGGGCAATGTCTTTATTGTACTGAAAATGTCGCACAAAATCTTGAGCTATGTCACCTAATGTAGGACATTTGCCAATATCGTGACGATTATACCATTCTAAAGCTGCCCCAGTTAAGCTCTTACTGAAGTATGCCACCAACAAATCATCTTTATCCCCAACACCTCTCATTTCATTGCAATAGACCCTCAGGTGAGTTACCGGATCTCCAATCCCATCGTACAAGTTAAAATTTGGCACTTTGAACCCCGCGGGCAGGCGAATGTCGGGGAACACAGAAGATTCTTTGTGAGACATGTTACCCAAGTCTTCCATTCCTTGTATGTTCTTTGAGGATAGTTCTTTCGGCTTTATGGCTATTTCGTCTCGCCCTGCTTTTCCTGTGACCTTTGCACTTCCATTATAAAGTTCACCCTGAGGGCTCTTCCCGTATTTATTGTCCGGGGTAGTGGATATGACAAGATACATTTGTGGTGGCGGGGGTGGTGCCTATCCAGTTATCCAGGCTTGATACATATCTGCCATGTGTTGTCTCAACATTCGCACTTCTTCACTCAACCCATTATCCTGTTCACCCACCTGTTGTCGGGTACCGGTACCAACCACATCAATTCTATTGTTGTTTGCCATTGCCTCTTTGTTGTCGAGAAGAATTACCACTTTGGAAACCACAAACCAACCACCTTTTTGGAATAACAACATGAAACCACCATGTTAGCGTTAGGGTATTTAGCTCTCTGATTTTTCTGTTTTTTTATTTTTTTTATTTTTCTGCTATTTTCTTTTCTTTTTGCCTTTATTGGCTTTTCTTTTTTTTTCTTTTCTTTTGTTATGGTCGAATCCTACGTGGATTGGCTACATATCATGACCCCGCATGAATCAGACCGAGCGTAGTTCTTGCAAATTAATGCAAAAATAAAGAGATATTTATTTTGGTTTTCAAATTTGTTTTCTTTGAGGGAAAATTTTAGAAGCAGACTCCAACTACAAACTCGATGATTAACACTAGATCCAGAGAACATCAAAACTTCACATCTTGGGGCCCGTGGGGCATCATTCGGCATCGCCACAGGCTTCCACAAGACTGAAAATATTTCAATGCCGACTGAGACTATTTTTAACAACAGGTGACAATGAAATGACTTATTCTGACAAAGTGGCTATTTTTTGCAAAATTTTGTTTAAGAAAATAAACTTGAAAATTTCTCATCCTGGGGCCCGTGGGGCATCACTCGGCATCGCCACAGGCCAACACAAGACTGAGAAGGTTTTAATGTCAATTGTGACTGTTTTTACAAAATTGGCCATATAATGGCTTATTTTGGCAAAGTGGTTATTTTTGCAAAATTTGTTTCAGAAGATACACACTCGATGATCAAAATTTCTCATCCTGGGGCCCGTGGGGCATCACTCGGCATTGCCACAGGTCAACACAAGACTGAGAATGTTTCACTGCCAATTATGGCTATTTTAGCAAAAACCGGCCATGAATGGCTTATTTAGCAAGGTGGCTATTTTTTGTAAAAGTTGTTAAATGATCCAAACTTGATTTTGTGGATACGGCCTTTCAGCATTTCCGCAAGGAAAATTTTAAGGTTGTGCCCGCAAATTTTTAAAATGACTCAAAGTGGCTATTCTTGCAAAAACGGCCTTCCGGCGTCCTTTTGAGGGACATTCGGCTTGTTTTAAATAAAACTAGCATCACCCGACTTATTTATAACAAAATCAAATTTTTGACATTTTGTTTTGGCTATTTTTGCAAAAGGGGTGGTTGAGACCCGTCAAGGGTTGCCTACGTATCTCACACTTGGTGAGAATCAAACCAGCGTAGTTCGGGCAAATTAATGAACTACTTTAAAATTAGACTCTTTTTTTCTTCTTTTTATTTTTATTTTTGGCATTTCATAAGCAAACTACAAAACTACTTTCAAATGCAAGACAATTTTTCATTTTCATTTTTTATGGCAAGACAAACTATTTTCCTTTTCTATTTTTGAAAACACGACAAAATAACGACTCTTTTTTTCTTTTTCATTTTAAACAAACAATAAAACAATTTATTTTCCCAAACTAAAATAAATACTCTTTTTCTTTTTCTTTTTCCTTTGCTTTTAGTAAAACAAACTATTAAAAACAAAACATCTCCATTTTTTTTATTTTTTCGAAATTTCGGCAGAGTTTCGATAGTATTTGGGCATCGGTTTTTTTTTATTCTACACTAGTATTTCTCTCTTTTTCTCTTTTTCTCAATTTCACAAAAATTTCTTTTTTTTAACCGGTCAGCATGCAGGTCCAAGACAAATAAATGCAACACGTAAAATGTATCATGGTGGTCTTTTCATATTTGGTTACCTGTCCTAGACAGACCCAACCCCTGTGTTGAGTCCCCTAAGTCATACGTGATGCAAATAAACGTCCCTATTCTAAGTTCAAAACCTGGTTATATGTTCTAGACTGTGTACCCGAGCGGACAACTCGAATCGAGGAGGGGGCTACGTACCGGGAACCAAAAGGCCATCCGGCTTAGTAACTTGTCCGGCCTCTTTCTTATTTCAGGGTATTGACACTAACAGAATAGGGAGTCTCAACCAGTAAGCACATCCCCGGAGGTGAGAAGAGAAGGGTTTTCGGCACAGTTTATATACAATTCAAATAATATCAAAGCGGTAAACATTTAGCACATTAATCATGAGCATGTAGGGAAATCAGATATAAACAAATACAACAATTATTCCGAGCTCGAATTCTTAAACCCTGAACCGAAGTTCTGGGTTTATTATCCCCAGTAGAGTCGCCAGAGCTGTCACACCTCCTTTTTTACATAATTTTAATACACCCCGTGAAGGGTGCAAAGGAGTTTTTCCAATTAAAGGACAGTCGGAACGGGATTTATTATTATTTATTCAGAGTCGCCACTTGGGAGATTAATGGTGTCCCAAGTCACCGATTGAATCCCGAACCGAGGAAAATATGACTCTGTTAACAGTCCGCGAACCAGAAATCCGGATAAGGAATTCTGTTAACCCGGGAGAAGGTGTTAGGCATTCCGGATTCCGTGGTTGTAGCACGGTCTCTCAACTGTTGTATTTGATTTTATCTGATTTCCATACATGTTCTATTTTTATGTGCCTTTTATTAGTAATCCGCTTTTATTATATTTATTATTTATTTTACAAGAATTACAACATCGTGAAAATGTATCTCGAACCACGCCGTACCAGTACGCCCTTAGCTTTTAACACATTTCGACTTCGTTGAGATTTGGATTTGGGTCATATAAATGTGCACCCGTATTTAGGAAAGTAATATTATTAACGTTCGCGCCTAAAGCAACTACGCATTTATTAACTTTGGGAAAGACCGTGAAATTCGCTAAACGGTCCTTCCGATTTCTAGTATTTTTGTAAGCAATTATTGAGTGAGGGCCCTGCAATTTTTTGTTTTTGCTTTGGCGAGGCTCGTATCATCATTTTATTTTAAGGCTATTCCTAATGTAACTACGAGTAATTAGTTATTGGATTGCAACAAACTAACTGGTAACTTTATATCAAAGCAAAACTGGCCAGTTGCCAATTTCAGCCCAGGCCCAAACGTATACAGTCATAAAGGGACCTGGGCTGCTTGTTAGTGAATTAAGGTTCACTGCCTAGGTTCGAATCTGGATGGGTCACAATACAAAACGGCCCCAATTAATTTCCAACATCAGCTATAGACATCACCTTGACACTTAACATTCTTTTTATTTTTTAATTTATTTGAATCACTTAACACTTAATTCAACACTTAATAAGACCTTGATTAATCCTATTCTAATGTTGTTTACTATGCCAAAACATAACAAGAATTCGATTACACTTCATTGAAGTTGCAAGTTTAGAAGAAATGAAATTAAACCCAGAGTTTAACAATCTGGCCAATTCAAGTTCAGTTTCAATTTAATACAATCCAAACAGCGAATTTAGCTATATTTACACAATGAGATGCTGAACTCAAACTATCTCAGTCCAGCTAATCCAAAATCAGTTTTCAGAAATCAAAATTTCAAAAGCCCAACTACTTACAATATACAAGTGGCTATGTTAACCAATATACTAAATCTAAACAAGTTCATGCAGTGTAATCACAATCCAATTGAAACTAAACGCAACAAACAGTCCAAGTCTCTTTTAAAGTCCTAATTACAGTCCATTTTTAATACAATGGACAACCAACTAAATCACTCAAGGAAAAGAAGTCATTCAAACATAGTAGAATTAACAAACAGTAGATCTACATCAGAAGCCTTAATTTCGTTTTCATTTTTCAACAAAGAAGTGATACATTGAGTCAATCCTGAGGTGTGTACCTGAAATAGCAATGAAATGGAAGAGAGAAGATGGATCAGCAGCAATAACACACAGCAGATCACAGCAACCACACATGTGAGTTCAAACAACACCAATCGACCTAGTTTCAGCCTAGAAATACGTTTATCAGTCCAGGAAGAGCTGAGAAATGTTTTAAAATCAACAAAGTCAATAGATCGATCCAAAACAGATTCGAATACACCCAAATAACCTTCAAATTGAACCTAGAAACACATCTTAGCAACACAGCCTCTAAATTGATCCAAAACTGTTCTGATTGAACCCAAAACCCACTTGGAAACAAACCAGATACACGGTTGAGCTTCAGGTATCAGATATTTAGCTAAAAATGCAAATCAACTACATAAACTAGAAATAAGCTAAGAAATTGAATGGAACAGTACTGTTTTTATGGTTTTCTATTGATTTTTCATGTATTTTTGGATTTTTGAGAGTTTAAAAATCAAATTGAGATCTGAAATTGAGAAGAAAGTTTTAGAGGGAATTTCTTAGGGCTCCAAAACTTTTTCTTTAAGGCAGAATTACTGCCTAATTATAGAATTAAAATTGGAGGGAAATTTAATTTTTTAGTATTTTCATATTAATCCCCTTTTTCTGACTTGTTAAACAAGTTACTACACCTTTTTTATTTAAACTTACACTAAAACTCATTCTAGAAGGTTCTAGTTGTATCTATTATGTTCCTATTCCTTTGAAATTCCTATTCTACCCTCACTTCACTTCATTATTTACTCATTCTGATTAGAATATCCTTTTCAATGCCTATAACACCCCTGAAATATGCTGTAATTACAAAAATGCCCTTATTTACTTTCAGAATTATTGCTTTTGTTATACCACCTATTTTCTGAACTTTCCCCTTAAAACCTATTCTAGAAACTTCTAGGAAATTCCTTTTTAATTACTACAATATTCTCTTACCCAGAATACCTAATTTACCCTTTATTTGAGCTGAAACTAACCACACTGATCCTTCTACGAACTATGGTTAAACAATAAGGATTCAATTAAACCTGAACAAACTCCTAAAGTTGCATCAATTATCCTCACTCATCAATCAGAAAATGGAGAACAAGGTTAATTAAAATGCTAATCCTAACTAAGTTTAATTACTAATCAAACCAACCATTTAACTATAGTCTAATTACCAGCTATAACCAAACAAGTCTTAAGATCAAAATCAAAATCCTATATTGAACTTAAACAGAGTAAAAATACCCTAGATAAGCAATAATATTCTAATAGTCTTGTGATCAATCAAATCATACTAAACTTATTTTAAACCTACATTAAAATTCAAGCAATCACATTGGAACAATTAAACACACTGGTCATGGATTAAACTAACTCCTAGAGTACTAAAATAAAAACAAAGCCGATTTAACTAACATATGAATAAAAAGTAAAACCAAAAATCAGCAACAAAATCAATTAACACCATAATTGGACTAAAAAGAAAAATCGCTATACAGACCCTCAAACAAAACTGAACAAATATAATTAAACCAGAAGTGGAAACTCACTGATGTAATGAAAACTCTGGCCAGCCATTTTTTGAGAAAATCTTTCGAGATTCTTGACCCGTAACATCCCCTACCATGTGTTTTCATAAGAAAACACGTGGTTAAGGATGTTATGGTCAAGAATCATAAAGATTTGAGCTTGAGTTCTTGGCCAGAAAAACTCAATTTGATATTCGAAGCTTTCCAGCAAGATTCGAAGGAAATCACTTGGAGGAATGGAAAGGGAATGAGAAGAGGAACAACGGGTGTTAATTTGGTGACCATTGGCATATGTTGTGTTCGCCGGCGGTAGGGTTCCGGCGACAGATTTTTGGATATTCGAACAGAAGGAGGGGGTTTCGAAGGAAACGGGATAGATGGGTGGACTCAGGAGCTCAAGGCGGTTCTGTGGTGTTTTTTGAAGATTGATTGGTATAACTAACGTTTCCCGCCAGTAGGGTTCCGGCGGGGCTGTGAGGAAATGGTGGCGGCTGACTTAGAGAGGAAGAAGAAGAGAATGAATTTGTTTTAAGGTTTAATTGATTTTTGATATATTAAAGTGTAACGTTGCCCCCTGACCTTTGGATTAAACATATTAACGGCTCAGATTCCTTGAGCCCTAAACGACACCGTTCTATTTATTATTGATATCTAGCCTCAACCGTTGGATCAAAGCAATGAATGGTCGAGATCAACTAATGCAAAACGTCGTCGTTTCATTTAAAATAGGATCAGGTCTTCAACCGTTGGATTAATTTATTTCAATGGCCCAGATTTATCTTTCTTAAA
>MU688022.1:0-43274 GCA_026770625.1 Nicotiana glauca | reverse complement strand
TTATGCAACTAATTAACACAAAATGCAACCAATTTCAACAAAATTTGTAAAATAATGAAAAATCATTTTGTTTTTAGGAATAATTTGCTTAGGTCAAAAATCACGTGCTCACATATGGTTCACGTCATTTGACCCTCTGGCAGTTCCCAATTTAAATAATGTTGGATCGGGTCGTACGTCCTCGACATGATTTGCGCATGCTTGTATTGCTGCCATGAACTTATAAAAGTTGTTATTGCCTCTTCCTCGCTTGAGAATATGGTACAAAGGACTTAAAGAAATTTGGAGATTTCGTATAAAAGAAAAAATTGTTTACTTGCTTCACTCCATTGAATTACAATCATATTTATAAAAATTTACGATTTAATGTATTATTTATATCACATTATTGGTCCACCAGTAAGTGTCGAAGTCGACCTCTCGTTTCTACTTCTTTGAGATTAGATGGGATGCTTACTGAGTACATGTTATTTTCGTACTCATGCTACACTTCCTGTGCATTTTTGTTGCATGACATGTACTTCTAGTGGCCTACTGGGCATAGCAGCATGGATGATATGGGGGCTAAGTGAACTGCATTACTCGAGGCGATCCGCAGCTAGTATAGTCTCTTTTAGTGTATTGTATTTACTTTCTGTCCATTTTATTTTCCGGACGGATGTTGTAATGTATTGTTTCTTAGAAATGGCGCATGCACTTGTGACACCGGGTTCTGGGGTTGTCTATGGGATTATTCCAAATTTTAAAAAGTTGTTAAATATTTCATTTCTTATTTAGTGAAATTTACTATGTGTTGTCTAATCGTATAACAAAAGTGATTTTGGAAATATTTAAAACGAGAATTTAATTAAGTATTTTGGTTGGCTTGCCTGACAGCGGTGTCCGGCGCCATCACGACCCTTAGTGGATTTTGGGTCGTGACACTAGGATAGACTTCCTTCCTTTTAATAATATATAGATTAAAACGTCAATGTAAAAAATTAGTAATATCTTTTAGAATGACATTTAGTTAATGCATTAGGGAATTTCGGGGACTAAAAAATAAGAGGGGAAGCAAATCACCTTTTGTGGGGTGGGAGTTCGTGGATGTTTTAGGTTCTTTCGCTAACACGGGTAGTTTTATTTCAAATGATAACTTTTCAATTATTAATTACTTATTAGAATCGGGTAAACATAACTATCCCTACTTCAAAAAAATAGATATTTAAATATTTTAATTTAAAAAGAAAAACTAATAACTAATTATTAACTAATTAACTAGGTTTTGTCCTAAATACTAACACATGGAATTCTCCTACGTTGCCACTTGTCATAATCCAAGGCTAGACTTCCTTCCTTTTAATAATATATAAATTCTTTATACGGCAAATGCCAAATATACCCTTGTAGTATGAGAAAATATTTAAAGCTTTCGTTATACTTCGGATCCAAATATATCCCTGCAGTAATACTATTTGTTCAAAAGGGTATGTTAAGTTTATCCAAGGTGGACATCCAATCCTACGTGGCACTAACATTTAATAAGGTGGATGCCACATGATATGTCACCACCTCAGCGCTCCTATTCCATATATATAGGACTAAAATGTGAAATACAATATTTTTCATGGTAGCGGTAATGGTGACAGGAGGGGGAGAAAATTTTAGTGGTGGAAAAAATATAGAAGGGAGGGGTAAAATAGGTTGTGGGCGCTTATTTGACAAGCCATGTGGTATCCACCTCATCAAATGTTAGTGTCACGTCGGATTGGATATCCACTTTGGACAAATATAACGAAAAAGGGTATATTTGAACCAATAGTCTAACCACATTGGTATTTGGACTCAAACTATAATGAGGGGAACATGTAAACCTTTTATGATAGTACATGAGTATATTTGGCCATTTTCCGTTCTTTATAACCCTTCAACAACAACAACAACAACAACAACAACAAACTCAGTTTGATCCCAACAGGTGGGGTTTGAGGAGGGTAGTCTATACGCAGACCTTACCCCTACCTAATGCAGGTAGGGAGGCTATTTTCAATAGACCCTCGGCTCAGGAAGGACAAGAAGAAGAAGTGGTGGGTGGGGGGAGGGGGAAATAAAGGATAAGTAGTACCAAATAATAGCAGTAGGGAATACAATACCTGAGGCAAACACACCCACATAACGTAATAACATTCTAAGAATATGAAGGGACATGCATGCTACTAAGACTAACGGTGAATTACTATAAACTACCTACTAACCTTCTACCTTAATCATTGACCTCCACACCCTCCTATCAAGGGTCATGTCCTCAGTCAGCTAAAGCAGCGCCATATCGTGTCTAATCACCTCTCCCCAATACTTCTTAGGCCTACCTCGGCCTCTTCTCAAACTCTCCATAGCCAACCTCTCACACCTTCTGACAAGAGCATCAATGCTTCTTCTCTTAACATGTCCGAACCATCTCAGCCTCGACTCCCGCAAACTTACCCTTAAGTCTTAGCGGCACATTCCTATCATACAAAACACCGGAAGCGAGTCTCCACTACATCCATCCCACTCTGATGCAATGTGTGACATCTTCGTCAATCTCCCCGTTACACTGGATAATAGACCTGAGATACTTAAAACTCTCTCTCTTGGGGATAACTTAAGCATCAAGCTTAACCTCTACATCTGCATCATGGGTCCCGTCACTGAATTTGCGCTCCAAGTATTCTGTCTTGGTTCTACTCAGTTTGAAACCTTTAGACTCCAAGGTCTGTCTCCAAACCTCTAACCTCGCATTAGCTCCGCTACGCGTCTCGTCAATCAATACTATATCATCAGTAAATAGCCTGCACCAAGGCACCTCCCCTTGGATGTGTCGCGACAGTACATCCATTGCCAAGGAAAATAAAAATGGGCTAAGAGCCGATCCCTGGTGCAACCCCATCACCACAGGGAAATGCTCCGAGTCACCCCCTACAGTCCTCACCTGAGTCTTAGCATCATCATACATGTCCTTAATCACCCTAATGTACACTACCGGAACGCCACTAACCTCCAAACACCTCCATAGGACCTCCCTCGGTACTTTATCGTATGCTTTCTCAAGGTCAATAAACACTATATACAAATCCTTCTTCCTCTCCCTGTACTGCTCCACTAATCTCCAACCATCGTACTCCACCTCCATTCTTCGGGCATCTTCTTTGTCTTAAAAATAATATTAAATAGCCCAGTGAGCCACTCCAAACCTGCCCCTCCCCCCTCCGGTGCTTTTCCAAAATACCACCGGAATTTCGTCTGGCCCCGTTGCTCTACCCCTGCACATCTTACGCATCGCCCCTTCCACATCCTCTACCGTAATGTGCCTACAATACCCAAAATACCGCCGACTCTTGGAGTGCTCCAACTCTCCCAGCACAATGTGTCTATCCCTCTCCTCATTCAACATTTTATGAAAGTATGACTTCCATCGTCTCCTAATAAGTGCCTCGTCTATCAACACTTTGCCATCCTCGTCCTTGATGCACTTGGCTTAGTCTAAGTCGCGAGCTTTCTTATCCCTCACCTTGGCCAACTGGTACAACCTCTTGTCCCCGCCTTTGCCCTCGCGCTCCTCGTACAAACGAGCAAATGCCGCATTCTTAGCCATCGTAACGCTAACTTCGCTCTTTCTTTCCATTTTTGTAACACTCCCGATAAGTCCTTTTTTCCTCCTCGTTTGTACTCTCCACTAGCTTCAAATAAGCAGCTTTCTTAGCTTCCACTTTACTTTGAACCTCTCCATTCCACCACCAGTCCCCTTTATGACCCCCAGGAGAGGTCTTCGTGACCCCTAAGACTTCTTTATCAGCTACCCTAATACAATTCGCAATCGTAAACCACATACTAGATGCGTCCCCTCTACTCATCTAGGCCCTCGTAGATAACAACTTCTTCCCTAACTCCTGAGATTTGTCCTTGGTCAAGTTACCCCGCTTGATCTTAGGTTCCCTGCACCCCTCCCTATTCCTCCTACTCCTCTTGATCTCCAGGTCCATAACTAGGAGCCTATGAGGAGTCGTGAGGTGCTCACTTGGGATGACCTTGCAATCAGTGCACAGACCTTTATCACATTTCCTGCAGAGAAGATAATCAATCTGGGTCTTGCCCATTAAATTTCGAAAAGTGACTAGGTGCTCTTCCCTCTTCGAAAAACTCGAGTTAGCTATAACCAAGTCAAAAGCTCTCGCAAAATCCAACAGAGAATTACCTCCTTCATTTCTATCCCCAAAAACATACCCGCCGTGTACATCATCATAACCCATAGCACTAGCCCCAATATGACCATTGAAATCACCGCCAATGATAAACTTCTCCGTACACCCGACACTGCGCACCATCTCGTCCAAATCCTCCCAGAATTGCTTCTTGACCTCCTGGTCCAAACCTACCTGAGGAGCATATGCACTAATCACGTTTATAATAAACTCACCAACTACCAGCTTAATACTCATCAACCTATCATTTACCCTTCTAACTTCAACCACGAGCTCCCTAAGGTCCCTGTCAACTAAATTGCCAACCCCATTCTTACCCACGACGCTCCCTGAGTACCATAGTTTAAACCCGTCTACATCTCATGCACTAGTACCCTTCCATCTAGTATCCTAAACACACGCTATGTTGATCTTCATCTTATGAAGAATCTTACCTAACTCTATAGACTTCCCCGTCAACATCCCAATGTTCCAAGACCCATTTCTCAGTCTAAAGGCTTTCTTACCCCCCTTCCCACCCCTGGACCCGACCCCCAGCCCCACCCGAGGACATGACTTTATTTTCACATCGTTCACTACCTCCACTATAAGCAAAAGGTGTTAGGTAAACACTACTACTAAGAACCAATAACATGAACAGTAACGTGAGCGGGCACTAGAACAATGAAACAACCACGTCTACGAAACTACCCCTATGCAATTGCAGAGTTAAAATGAATAGATGAAACCTTAATCTTAAAACGCTAGTAGAGAAGATAGAAAAAGCAATCAATCCAATCAAAATTTCCGGCAAGGGAACAGTAAATAGATGTTGCAAATACAATTTAAGAAAGATGAAACCTGGATCATACTCAGGGATGTCTGGACGTCCAAATTCGTTGAATGCTGCTTCTCCCAAACCTGTGTATAGGAAAGTTTTGACGATTTGTCTATTTCACGATTCTCTTGTAGTTAATTCTTATAAATCAACTGGAGAAGCTCGCTGGCAATATAGAGTAGAAATGAGCTATGAAGAAATAAGAACTTGTTTGCCGTAGTTAATATTTTTTCTTGCTTGAAACTCAATTAATTGAATTGGGTAAGCAAAATCTTGAATTTTGAGATTTTTTCCACTGCGCTAGAATTCCGCTGGAAATTGCAGCCCACAATTTACAGAAAGGTGAAAAATTAAAAAGCCTGAGTTGAAAAGATCACTATACGCAAGATAAAAAAATTTCAATGTTTGGAAAGTGTGTCTGATACGCAAATAACAATTCCTAGTATACAAAAGATTTTGAATTCCCTGCAATTGTCTAAGAGAATAAACCAAGTAAAAGTCCAGTGAAACTCATAAGAAGACGTCGACAGCGGCACAGTCAATCTTACAAAAGAAAATAACCGATAGAGATTAAGAAATTGAAGAAGGAAGATTACCGGCGATGGTTCCGGCGTCGGTGGCGTAGATATGCAATAAACTGTCAAAAACTTACTAATTTACTCAACCCCACAATACTTCATTGTAAAAATTTGAGAAATTGGAAGAAACGACAGCAGTAAATTGTTGAATGACTAGACAGATTTTTGAGAAACTCGAACTGGGTGAAAATGTTCCCTGACGCTACTGTCACACATATGACACATACCCACTCAGACTACTGCCCGCTAATGCTAAATCTGGCAAAAAATATAAGTAAACCAACACATGTTTTTCGCTTTGAAATAATGTGGCTTAGTCACTCACAGTTACCAAACATGGTTAAATAGTATTGAAATAATAATCCAAAGTACAGTCATGACATTTCTTCCTTCACAGAACATATGGAAGAATGGAATTATGGAACAGGACCACATTTGGGATTTTTTTTTTTGTAAAAGGAACCTTCTTGCATGCATTTTGGGACTCCAAAACATGGACCCACTACATAAAAGAAACTTTCACATTAATCTAGAAAATAACCTTATTCACGAATATAACTTAATTCTCCAAAACAAAGAAGATTTCTGGAAACTAAAATTCAGAATTCAATGGATAAATGATGGAGATGCCAACACCAAATTTTTTCATAATTCCGCTATCCAAAGGAGAAGGAAAAATAGGATGTAAGGACTCAATGACACAGCTGATAATTGAATTTTTGACCCCAAGGGAAATCATGATATTATAAAATATCACTTCTCAACTATCTACACAACTGAACTTCAATCATGCAAATATACCGTACAACCCAACCCATGTCTGCTAAACATTCTCACGGATCAAGATAAAGAATCTCTCATTAGACCTTTCTTACTAACTGAAATTAATAATGCTATAAAATTGTTTAAACCTCTCAAGATACCAGGTCCAGATGGAATTCACCCAATTTATTTCAAAAATATTCGACCGACACAAACTCTGCTATCACACACACATGTATTCAAGCTTTTGCTACCCTAACAGTTCCAGTTGAAATTAATTAAACCTACATAACTCTTATTCCCAAGGTGAAGAACCCTCAGAATAGCTTCCAATACAAGCCCATCAACCTTTGTAACACAATCTATAAAACTATAATAAAAATTATTGTAAATCGTATTCACCCTTTCCTCAATAATATAATCAGTCCTAATCAATGTAGCTTTATTCCAAGAAGGAGAGAAATTGACAATTCAATAATTCTCCAAGAAGCAATCCACTCATTCAAGAGTTGTACGAGTAGGACTGGGAAGATGATGCTAAAAATTGATCTCGAAAAGACCTTTGACCGACTTGAATGGTCCTTCGTTAGGAGCTCACTAAAGGCTTTAAACTTTCCAAAGGGCCTAATAACACTTATTATGAATTGTTTATCGACCACTTCAACCTTAATCATTGCAAATAGAACCATCAAGAGGCATCCATCGAGGAGATCCGTTCTCACCATATCTTTTAACCAACTGTATGCAATCCCTAATACATTGCATTAATTATGAAGTAGATTTTTTGAAAATAAGCCACAATGGCCCAGCAATATCACACCTCCTTTTAGCAGACGACATTATTTTGCTCGATGAGGCAAAAATTACTAGCGCCACTTCTATCATAAACATATTCAACTTCATTTCCCACCGCTCAAGACAGAGGATAAATTTCTGCAAATCCAAAATTATTTTTTCCTCTAACGTATTAGCGACGGACCAAACTTCACTGTCAAGACTCTTAACATAAAAATAAAAAATAATATGGGGAAATACTTGGTATTTGCGATTACAAACTTAAAACCAAGAAATTCGGACTATCAATTCATACTTGACAGAATGAATACTCGACTAAAAGGATGGAAATGAAAGCTACTCACTTTATCCGAGAGATTAACTCTTATACAATCGACTCTGCCCATTACATGCAAATAACTCCTTCCAGCAAAGAATAAAAAAAATATTGATCGTATCCAGAGAAACTTCCTTTGTGGGTCTATAATGGACCAAAGAAAAATCCATCACATCAACTGGAACAAGGTAGCATCCCCTAAAAAAAAGGGAGGCATGTGGTTGTACAAAGCAACCGGGTAAAATAGCGCACTCCTATCCAACCTACTATGGAGATACCTCACAAATCCAAACTCTCTTCGAGCAAAAAATCCTCAAGGGTAAATACCTTAGCACACAAAGAAGGGACCCTATGGTTTACAGAGCATATGACTCCTAGTCTGGAAAAGCATGGCCAAAACTTATTCTTACTTCTCAAAAGGCATCGCCTGGAATATTAGAATTGGGACAAAAGTACGAATATGGGATGATAGATGGGTCATTGGCAATCACACACTAAGGGTGCTAATTGATGGTCCACTTGGAAAGGAAGATATAAATGAAAATGTAGCTTGCCTCATTACTAACAAAAATTGAAACCTACAAGCCCTATCATACGACCTACCAAATACGCTTTCCGACATCGTAACAGAAACATACATTTCATTCTATGAGAATTTAAATGACTCATTCTTCTAGAAAGAAACAAAAGACAGGAACTTCACAACAAAATTAGCCTACGATCTCTTCATTACTCTAACAGAGGCACCTCGCACTCATGAACCCTGCATCCACTTCTGGATATGAAAATTACATTGCCACAACAAACTCAAAATATTCTTATGGTTAATATTACACCAAAGACTGCCTATAGCAGCTGTCCTAAACCAAAGGAAAATAATTGATTACAACTCTTACAAATATTGTTGAATAGTGGAAAACATAAATCACATATTCTTTCACTATCTTATGAACACTTCAATATGGGAAGAGCTAAATATAGAAACTCATCACTCAAACCAACTAGAATGGATAAAAGATAGTTGTACCTCCACTAAGAGCATCATTCTGCCAAATAATTCATCAATCCCGTTGGCATTATCATACCAAATATCCTTTGGCATATTTAGCTAAACCGAAAGCATAGCATCTTTAATAACTGCTCAACACCTATTGATAACACAAAAATCATTTCGCAAGCAATGGAATACCTCTGTCTAACAACCCATAACTTCAAATATTTCATAACAACAAAAATCCCAATAAATGGACCCCCCCTCCCACCACAACAAAACCTCTATAAAATAAATATAGATGGCGCACACAACATAAACTCCAATACTGGAGGAGCAGGTGGAATAATAAGAAATTGCATAGGACTTTGGATTGATGGGTTCACATTCCACATAATGGCCTCGTCACCCATCCAAATAGAAATTCTTGCCCTACTAAAAAGATTGGAACTTGCTTTCACAAAAATTTGAATTTCGAATATATTGGAAACAGACTGTCAGTTCTTACTGAACCTTTTAAACGACAACTTCCACAGCAAAGCTAACCCTAATTTTCTTTATGATTTCAGGTTCCTACTCGACGCACTGAGCCAGCCGATGTTAGGAATGTCTACCGTGAAGGAAATCAAGTGATGCATACACTAGCACAGTATGGGAGCCAGTGTAACTTGCATACTAACACTGATAGTGATGAATACTTCTGGAATGAACCTCCTTTATTTGCTTTCTTTACTTTCCGAAAAGACTTACTTGGGATGTTTCGTTAAGATCAATCCGCCACTGTAATAGCTATCTCTAGCTTTTACTGCTTAATAATAAATCCAGCGCCTTTAAAGCAAAAAAAAGTTCATAATTCAAAATAGAAATTCAAGCAAAAATAATTCTATAACTTATCATAATTCATTAACCAACTAATGAATAAGGTTCGTTGTGTACTTGTACTGATCTTTATGGAGATGACAGGGAGAACATTACCTTTGAGTGCACCTATATTCATTATTCACATGTTACAACCTAATTAAGCAAAACATGCCGCGTGATTTGGATTTTGCTCTAAGATACACTCGGTTCCTAAAATGGGCACTTTTCCATATTGTTTCTGACTCTTGCAACAACAAACAATTTCAAGTTCTCTCAATTCCTCACCTAATTGCCAACTATAGGATAAAATAGTTCAATAAGCTTGTTCCCAAGTCAGCATGGTAAAAAGAATTCTTCATCGCAAAAAAGGAAGTGTATTTAAATTGTAAAATAAAATATCATAACCAATCATGTTTATGAACAAATGAGGGAAATATTGTTCTCAAATGAATCGAATTGGAAATACACAGTAATCCGGAAAAAGAGGCATAAACACAAATCAGACATTCATTTGAGTTCTTCCGCCAACACTCAAACCAAATGCTACACTATTAGTTGATGTCATATTTAAGCCAAAAAAGATCAATCTCTTCACCTACGTTCACTAATCAGCTGCACCTCAATCGCCACTCAACTAATTAAAATTGTAATATAATTTTTTAACTGAAATAATCACCTTGAAGTAGTGAACGCCTTCAAAAGAGAAAAGTAAGAAAAAAATATTCAGTTGTCCTAGGCATATTAACAACCACGTGCATATGTAAAAACTAGTGAAAACAAAAAAAAATCAAGACACTTGCAAAATTCCTATTAGCAATAATCGGGCTCATTTTGAAAATAAAGCAGAAACATCACCAGAACTGAGAAAATTAAAAACACAAACAGAGACAACATAGATCTCAAATTGAGAAATTTAAAGGAAGAAAAAAATGTGAAGCCCAAAGAAGAAAAATAAAATGATGAAGCTGAACAATAGTTTTGAATTCTATAGAAAAATAGAGACCGATTAAACCTAGAAAATTTCACGAACTTTCAACCCAGGGCCTTCACATTTGGCTTCTTCATTGGGAGGCTAAATTCTTTTACTGAGAAGACATTAATTGGAGTAGTAAAATACTTTGCAGAAAAAGGGCAATATACCCTTTACTATCAAAAATTATTTGATTATATTCTCCAGCATAGGCTTATGGTTATAAACCGGAAGATCAAGAGGAGTAGGACGAAGAGGGCGGTGTGCAGGCAACCTAGGATCAAGTGGGGTAACTTGACTAAGGACAAAGCTCAGGAGTTGGGGAGAGGTTGTTGGCTATGAAGGCATGGAGGAGTAGGGGGAATGCGACTAGGATGTGGACCATGACAGAAGATTACATTAGGGAAGTTGCTAGAGAGATTTTAGGGGTCACGAATGGTTATTCTGGAGTCATAAAGGGACTGGTGGTGGAATGGAGAGGTCTACGGTAAGGTGGATGCTAATAAAATGGCTTACTTAAAACTTGTGGAAAGTACAAACGAGGAGGATAAAAGGACATATTGGAGTGTTATAAGAAGGCAAAGAAAGAGGTGAAGTTAACAGTTACGGCAGCCAAGACTGCTGTGTTTGGACGTCTGTACGAGGAACTTAGGGGCAAGGGTGAGGACAAGAAGCTATACCGGTTGGCCATAAATGAGAAAGGCCCAAGGCTTTTGGACTAAGTGAAGTGCATCAAATATAAAGACGGCGAAATATTAATGGACGAAGCACATATTAGACGAAGATGGCAGACATATTTCCATAAATTCTTGAATGAGGTTGGGAATAGAAGCATCATGTTGGGTGAGTTGGATAACTCCGAGACTCAGCTTGATTTTGGGTATTATAGGTGTATTAAGGCAGAAGTGGTGGAGAGATATGCGTAAGATGAGCAGGGGTAGAGCGACGGGACTAGACAAAATCCCGGTAGAATTTTGGAAGAATGCGGATCGAGCTGGCTTGGAGTGGCTTATTGAGTTGTTTAATGTTATTTTTAAGACAAAGAGGATGCCTGAGGAATGAAAATAGAGTATGATGGTTCCATTTACAAGAACAAGGGCGATGCCCAAAATTGCAACAAGTACAGGGGTTCAAAGATGTTGAGCCACACTATGAAGGTTTGGGAGAGGGTGGTGGAAGCCAAGGTAAGAAAGAGCGTGTCTGTTTTCGAAAACCAGCTCAGATTCATGTCGGGGCAATCTACGATGGAAGCTATCCATTTCATGAGCAGACTAGTGGAGCAGTATAGGGAGAGTAAGAAGGACTTGCATATGGAGTTCATTGACCTTGAAAAAGCATACGATAAAGTCCTGATGGAGGTTCTATGGAGGTGCTTAGAGGTTAGTGGCGTACCGGTAGAATACACTAGGATGATTAAGAGTATGTACGATGGTACTAAGGCTCAGGTGAGGATTATGGAAAGAGACTCAAAACACTTTTCAGTTACGATTGGGCTGCACCAGGGATCGGCTCTTAGCCTGTTCTTATTTGCCTTTAGCGATGGACGTGCTGATGTGATACATCTAAGGGGTGGTTCCATGGTGCATGTTGTTCGCAGATGATATAGTGAGTTGAGACATGAGGTGGGGTTAACACGATATTGGAGGTTTGTATATGGTATTCATTGACCTTGAAAAAACGTACGATAAAGTCCCGCGGGAGGTTCTGTGGAGATGCTTGGAGGTTAGAGGCATTCCGGTAGCATGCACAAGGATGATTAAGGATGTGTACAATGGTTCTAAGACTCGAGTGAGGACCGTGGGAGGATACTCAGAATACTTTTAGTTATGATGGGCTAAACCAGTGATCGACTCTTAGCCCGTTCTTATTTGCCTTTGGCAATAGACGTGCTGCCGCAGCACATCCAAGGTGTAGTGCTATGGTGCATGTTGTTTGTAGATGATATAGTGTTCATATTTGAGACACAAGGCACGGTTAATGTGAGGTTGGAGGTTTGGAAACAGAACATGGAGTTTAAAGGCTTCAAGTTGAGCAGGAACAAAACAAGTACTTCGAGTGCAAATTCAATGACATGACCCTTGAAGCTGTAACCACCCGACCAGTCCTTTTAATCTTTTGAAATCAGTTCAGCAGTTTGACGTTATGAGTGCTTCCGATGGTATATTATGACTTGCGTGTATCGTCGAATTTTATTTGAGTGGTTCAGGATTGAGTTAGAAGGACGATTCTCACTTGAGAAGCTTGAAGTTGAAAGAGTTGACCACTTTTGGCTTATTTGACTTAGAATTGGAGTTTATATGGTTCAGGTATATTCCGATGGTAATTTTGGACTTGGGGGTAGACCCGAATTTCCATATAAATGTTGCTAGAAGGTTTCGACACCATATGGCGAAAGTCGGCAATATAAAGGTTTGAAAAGTTCATAGGTATGATCGAGAGTTGAATTTGGTGTTATCGGGATTGAATTGTGGCATCACGAGTTTGAATAGGTTCATTACTTCATTTGAAACTTGTGTGCAAAATTTGAGATCATTCCGAGTTGACATGATATGGTTCAGCACGAGTTTTGGAAATTGAAGGTTTAAGAGTTCATTAAATTTGATTTGAGGTGCGATTTGTGGTTTTAATATTGTTATGTGTGATTTGAGGCCTTGAGTAGGTCCGTGTTATATTTTGGGACTTTTTGGCATGTTCGGACGGGGTTCTAAGGGGCTCGGATGAGTTTCGGATCATTTTGGATTGGCTTGGAGTTGCTGGTTTCTGCTATTTTCTAATGTCTCTGTTGTTCTTCGTGATTGAGTAGATATAGCCGCGATTGCGTAGGTTAAGTCTGGAGCTGGGTATTTTCTTCTTCGCGTTCGCGAGTGGACGACAACGTTTGCGTAGGTTGCGGAGGTTTGAGCATCGCGTTCGCGCAAGTGGCATCACGTTCGCATAGTGTTGAGCTAGGCTGGACAGTCTTGATGAGTTTTCTTCGCGTTCGTGAAGGTTTGTCAAAGTTATTCATCGTGTTCACTAAGGAAGTTCCGTGAACGCTTAGATAAAATTATGGCAGTGTGATTTTTGTGCATCGCGATCATGAGGGTACTACCGTGATCGCGTAGGGTACCACTGGGCAATGCATATAAGTACTTTATTTCGGACCTTGAGCTAATTTTATTACATTTTGAGTTGGAGAGCTCGGATTTGAGCGATTTTTGAGAGAATTTTCACCACATGGATTGGGATAAGTATTTTCTACTCGGATTTGATCAAATTACATGACTCTATATTCAATTTTGGTATTTGATTGATGAATTTAAAAGAAAAATTTGGGGGTTTTATGTTAACTTTTCTAAAGTGAATATTTGGTATTTGAACGTTGATTCGAAGTCAGATTTGAGTGAAATTAGTATGGTTGGACTCGTATTCTAATGGGTCATCGGAATATATGACTTTTGTCAGATTCTGGGATGCGGGCTCGGGTTGACTTTGAGAGTTTGATTAAAAATTCGACCTTAATCATTTGGGTTTGCTTCCTTTGGTATTATATGATAATTTTGAGTTGCTTTTGGCTAGTTTGAAGTCGCTCGAAGTTTGATTTGAGCGTGATCACACTTTTAGTGTATTGATTTGTCTTGTTTGAATTAAGTGTCTTGCCAAACTTTGTTGAGAAAATTTTTCCTACCCAATGATATTGTTTGCCACATACAAGGGTGATGCATATACGAGGCGACAAATATATATACATGTGCCAGGGTTTTTCATGCCCGAGAGGAGGAAATTATATAGTTTCTTGCTACTTTAATAAACTTAGTGATTCTTTGACTTATGGTTTATTTAATTCTATAACTAATAAACTCAATTAACTGTGTTAGAATTCATGTTAGAACATATGGTATCATAAAAAAATATATAATGTGTTATTTTCGGATAGTTTACATACTTATTTGACTATAGCATCATGAACACACATTCATACCTGTAATTGTCTTGCCACTCGAATTCATTTATCCATAATATGTGTGAATATTGGGGCCTTAGGGCTATGTTTGGCACGAGGGATAGTTTCGTGCCGTTGATATGATGTTGGCACGATGAGTAGTTCTGTATAGTTTGAAATGAGATTGGTTTCTGGGTTATTACCGTGCAAAAGGAAAGTAAGTTAGATTTCTATTATGATTACACATTCGTTAAGTACTTACATACCCTTTACTTTGGTTTTTATTAATGTTTGTTGTTTTGTATAGTACTTTCCATTCGAGTTCCTTACGTAGTTACCTATGTGATTTTCCTTTGGCTTGTTATAGTTATAGTCATGTCTTTACCTTGTCTGTTACTATTACACCTACGCTTTTACTTTATTTACTTCTGCGACATGTCCTCTTCGAATTCATGTCTTTACTTGTTACTAGTCCATACATATTACATGCCTCTAATTGTCACATGATTTACTTGTTAAATGCCTTAATTTTCTACATGCTTGCACTCACTACATTCTTTAACCTGCTATATGTCTCAACTTACCATATGCTCTACTTACCATATGCCTTCATTGATTAAACGCCTTTACTTGCTACGTGATTCTTCTTGCTATATGATTACATATATTGAATGCCATCATTTGATCCTTGTTCTTACTTGATAAACACATTTGCCTGTTTCATTTACTACTCTCATTTGCTTAACTAGATTGGGTAACTTGTAGATTGATTGTGTGATATACCTTGAGGAAGCCTTGTTGTTATGTATAGTGGACTAGTTGGTGATATTGGACTGCTCATTCTACTCTGTCGAGTTGTATTACCTAGTCGGATACTCCATGTTTGTTTTCTTAGTGTTGTGTTGTGAACGTTTCTCATGTTTTGGTTGTTGTTGTGGTTTCACATGATATTATTGATATTGTGGACCGGGTTACATACTGCAACGGTGATTAATATATATATGGGGGATCGGGTTGCATGGTGATATGAGATATGAATTCAGGTGCAAACCACAACAGTAATTATTAAAGATGTAGGATCAGTTTGCACGCTGCAATAGTTTTTGTTATATATATAACAAACTAAACAACATGATGTAATATAAATCTGAAAAATAGAAAGTACATGCGTGCTACTAGTACTACTCGTACGAAAGGGGAAACTCTTAACTCTCAACTATCTACTAACCTTCTACCCTAATTTTCGACCTCCACACCCTCCTATCAAGGATCATGTTCTCAGTGAACTGAAGCTCCATGCCCTGCCTAATCACCTCTCCCCAATGCTTTTTAGGTCTGCCTCAACCTCTTCCAAAACCGCCATGGTCAACCTCTCATACCTCCTAACATGAGTGTCAATGCTTCTCCTCTTAACATGACCGAACCATCTTAGCATCGACTCCCGCATCTTGTCCTCCATGGAGTCCACTCCCACTTTGTCCCAAATAACTTCATTCATAATCTTGTCCCTCCTAGTACACTCACACACCCATCTCAACATCATAATTTCTACTAGTTTCATCTTCTATACAAGGGAGCTCTTGATTGGCTAACACTCTGCCCCATATAGCAGGGTTGGTCGAACCACCACTCTATAATATTTTCCCTTAAGTTTTGGTGGCACATTCATATCACATAGAACACCAAATTCAAGCCTCCACTTCATCCCTCCCGCTCCAATACAATGTGTGACATCCTTATCGATCTCCCCATTACCCTGTATAATAGATTCGAGATACTTGAAAATAATTCTCTTGGGGATGACTTGAGTATCGAGCTTCACATCCACGTATGCTCATGTCACGACCCGAAATCTTCCTAGTCGTGATGGAACCTAACCCTAATGTTAGGCAAGCCAACATAGAACTAGGTATATCAAATGATAAATGCTTAATAACATGAAATTAAATGACTCAATTATATACGACCTAACAAGAACTAGTAGAACAAACTATGAGCCACTATAATTTAGATTTACAAACTGAAATAAAGAAATAGTACAATATCTGTTTGAAATTTACATAAACAGAGTTTAAGTCATAAACTACCATAAAAAAGGTGTAGCCTGAATCTGGAACGATGTAACGTCTTTAGTGAAAGGCTTCGTCTCCCACATCTACATGGCTCCAAGATCTGCACACAAGGTTCGAAAGTATTGCATGAGTACAACTAACCTCATGTACTTAGTAAGTAAAAATAATAATATACTTAGTAAGTATCTTAACTAACTCCGGTGAAATAGTGGCAAGATTTTAGTTAACAGATGCATACTTATATTTGTACCTGTGCAAATAATAAGCAGAAGAGAAAATACAAGAAAAGACACACACATAATCACATAACGAATGAAACAAGAATACAAATGATAAAGGGCCCCCGAATATCATCATTTCTCAGTCTCACAACACGATAAAATGATAGAAAACAAAGTCATGAATAGCCATAATACTTCTTCTTCTCCGGGGTGGCGTGCAACTCGATTATATATATATATATATATATATAGCAAATACTATTGTGGTGTGAAACCCGATCCCACATATTAAATAATCAATATTGTGGTGTATACCCAACTTCATATCTCATATAAAAACTATTGCGCCGTGCAATCCGATCCCCAATCCGGTTAAGCAAAGGAGAGTAATAAATGAAACGGGAAAAGGCCCTTATCAAGTAAGAACAAGGATCAAATGACGACATTCAATATATGAAATCATGTAGCAAGAAGAAGCACATAGCAAGAAAAGGCGTTTAATCAGTGAAGGCATATGGTAAGTGGAGACATATAGCAGGTTAAAGCATGTAGTGAGTGCAAGCATGTACCAAATTAAGGCATTTAACAAGTAAATCATGTGACAATTAGAGGCATGTAATATGTATGGACTAGTAACAAGTAAAGACATGAATTCGAAGAGGACATGTCGCAGAAGTAAATAAAGTAAAAGCGTAGGTGTAATAGTAACAGACAAGGTAAAGACATGACTATAACTATAACAAGCCAAAGGGTAATCACAGAGGTAACTACGTAAGGAACTCTAACGGAAAGTACCATACAAATCAGCAAACATTAATAAAAACCAAAGTAAAGGGTATGTAAGTACTTAACGAGTGTGTAATCATAATAGAAATCCAACTTCCTTAAGCACGGTAATAACCCCACAAACCCATGTCATTCCAAACCACACAGAACAACTCTTCGTGCCAACATCATATTAGCCGCCTGTAATTATCCTTCGTGCCAAATATAGCCCTAAGACCCCAATATTCACACATATTACGGATAAAGGAACTTGAGTGGAAAGACAAAAACGGGTATAAATGGGTGTTCATGATGCTATGGTCAAATAAGTATGTAAACTGTCCGAAAATAACATTAAATCCTTTTTAAGATACCATATGCTCTAACATGATTTCTAACACAGTTAATTGACTTTATTAGTTATAGAATTAAATAAAATATAAGTAAAACAATAACCAGGTTCATCAAACTAGCAAGAAAGTATATAATTTCCCCCTCCCGAGCATGGAAAACTCTGTCATATGCATATACGCTCGTCACTTCATATATGCATCACTCCCACATGTGGCAAACAATATCATTTAGTAGGAAAAATTTCATCAACAAAGTTTGGAAAGACACTTACCTCAAACATACCAAATCGATACGCTCGAAGCATCATCCCGCTAATCGACCTCTGAACGGCTCGAAACTAGCCAAAAGCAACTCAAAATCATCAAATAATGCCATAAGAAGCAAAACCAAACGATAAAGGTCGAATCTATAACCAAATACTCAAAGTCAACCAAAAACTCAACTCGGGCTCGTGATAAGTTGGTTTTTTACTGACTTATCTCTTCTTGATACTTAGGCTTTTGTATAATTTTGTTGAAAAACTAAGGAATTTAGTGAGGTTTATTGACATTTTTGAGGTATCAAGTGATTTAGAGAATATACGGAAGAAAACAAGTAAATGATATGTTACAAATGGAAAAATTAACTGCTGTCAGTGAATTCCCTTCGTGATCGCGAAGAGTCTTATGCGATCGCTGTAGTCCAGAAAAATATACATCGCGAACGTGGAGTAAATGTTGCGAATGTAAAGAAGCAATAGCTAGCCAGCGGCTGGTCAAGTACTTTACGCGATTGTGAAGTGAAGTGATGCGATCGCGGTCCATCGGGAAGAAGTCTATCACGAACGTGTTTGAATTTACGTGAATGCAATGAAGAAAGCTAGTCAGCGGTTGGTCAAGTGTTCTACGCAAACACGAAGTTCTGTTTGCGATCGCGGTGCTTTGCAGCATTATTCTTCTGTAATGATCCGACTTGTCATTTTAGGAATTAACGGTGGTTCATTGATTTATGGTCTGGAGAAGCTTCGTATATGTATTATGAATCGCGTGTGTGGTCGAGTTTAGTTTTCAGAAGATTCGGAATTTAATTTAAAGAAAAGTTCTTATTTTGAAGCTTAAATAGAAAGAGTTGACCGAAGAGTTGACTTTTAAGCAAACGACCTCGGAATGGAGATTTGATGATGTCAATAGCTTCGTAAGGTGATTTTGAACTTAGGCATATGTTCGCATTTGGATTTGGAACTCCGTATGACAATTCGACGCATTTTGGCGAAAAAATAAGAGATTTTGGAAAAATTCGACCGAAGGTTGAAATCTTGATAACGAGATCGGATTTCGATCCCGAAAATTGGAACAGCTCATTATGTCATTTATGACTCGCGTGCAAAATTTGAATTCATTCCGGATTGATTTGATATGTTTCGGCGCAAAATATAGAAGTTGGAAGGTTTGAAAACTAATAATTCGATTCATGGTGCAATTCAAATTTTAGTGTTGTTTAACGTGGTTTAAAGCCTCGAGTAAGTCCGTATTTTATTTTGGGACATGTTGGTATATTATGTTAAAGTTTCGTGGGCCTCGGGTGGATTTCGGAAGGTTAAGGGAGTCAATTTTTGGAAGAGATTGCTGCTGAAATTTGCTGCTGTTTCTGGGCAGCTACTGGTTCTTCGCTTCTGTGGCAGGTTCATCGCAGGAGCGAGAAACACTTCGCAGAAGCGATGGACATGAAGCTGGACAGGTCTGGAAGTTGAGTGCAGGAGCGGAACAATGGTGCACACCTAAGACATCGCAGGTGCGATGGTTGGCAGCGCAGAAGCGAAAGTGAAATGCAGCAGCGTGCAAATGGCCACACCTGCGATTCTGACAGAAGCGACATTCTGCTCGCAGGTGCGAGCTTCTGCTGGGCAGTGTGGCTACTGCAGCAAGCTTATTAATTATCCAGCAAACACATTAGCTTCCCAGGAGCTATGCCTTTTGTGATTTGAGCAGCAATCATTCTCCAAATGGTATTAAAAGAAAACGCCGACCAAAGATTAAGTTTTCATAAATACTACACTGTATTTTTTTACATCTTTATACAATCTCTTATTCTGAATCTCATAAAGGTACTCAATCTCCCATGGTAGGCAAGTTATAGATACTAGAACTAGAGTGCTTGCATGTTCACGTTTTTGAACCATGGCAAAGTTTTGCATAAAACTGGACTATTGTCACTAAACTGTTCTGAGGCTATTCCACATTAATTGAGGCTCTGACACCGAAAGTACAGCCAGCTGATAACTTTAACGACAGAAATTTTTTAAGGACCAAACTCAGTCATTTCTTCATTTTCGATTCAATATTTTTGGAGCTCGGTTCTTGGGCAATTTTGAGGATTTCTTCACGATTTCAGCTCAAGTAAGTGTCCTATAATCGAATGTGTTTATATTCCATAAATTCATGGTTATTTTCATCGTTTAATTCGGATTTAATTGGAAGAAATCAAGATTTTTGCAAAATCTTCCAAAAACAAAAATTTAAGATTTAGAGGTTGAGTTGTTATCGGAATTGGATAAAATTAGTATGGTTGAACTCGTATTGGAATGGGTGTTCGAATTTCGTAAAAATTATGTCGGTTTCCGAGAGGTGGGTCCCGGGTCGACTTTTGGTTGACTTTTTAGAATAGAAATTTTAAGTCAACATTATATTCTCCAGGATTGTTTTCGATGAATTTTAATACAGTATACAATTAAATTGGATAGATTTGAGCTATCTGGAGGTCGATTCAAGCAAGGAGGCGATTTTGGAATATCGGCATAGCTTCAAAGAGGTAACTATCTTGCCTAACTTTGAGTAGGGAAATTACCCCTTAGGCAGTGAATCTTATGTGAAAATTGTTTGAATGAAAATCATGTACGCGAGGTGACGAGTACATGCTTGGTTTATATGTGCAAATTATATCGGTTAAATTTCATAGACACTCTTATGTATTAAAGTGAAAAAAAATTGTTGGAACTTAGTAAATCCTCGATTTGTCATGCCTCATCCTTTGCTTGTCGAGTTTGTACTTATATGATAACTTGGTGAAAATTTCCATTTGAATTTTCATGTGAATTCCGTGTGTTGTGTTGATTTGATATTTCTTGAAAATAATTATATTATAAATATTTCATCTACAAATAATTAATTAAGT
The DNA here is from genome assembly GCA_026770625.1 of Nicotiana glauca. Taxonomy (NCBI): domain Eukaryota; kingdom Viridiplantae; phylum Streptophyta; class Magnoliopsida; order Solanales; family Solanaceae; genus Nicotiana; species Nicotiana glauca. The sequence goes on along the minus strand of MU688022.1, from coordinate 22,480 downwards.
GTAAATTGAGGTATTAATATATTTGAAAAAAATTTCGATAAAAGAAGGTGCCGTCTTATGCGGGGTTAATTTTCCATCTTTATTGTTGTTATCGAGGTTTTATATACTCTGTGTGGAGCCTTGGACTATTTGCTGTGAAATTAATTAATTTTGTTGTTTATTTGAAATTGGTTGCGGTTCATGGGTAATTTATAATATAAGTTGTTGTTTTGTGTTGTCGTGGTAATATCCGTGTAAACTGTTGTGTGAATTGGATTATTATTATGCGGCGGATAAGGGTGGCATTCCACTGTTGATATTTTGTGGCTATAAGGGTGGCATTTGACTGTGGTTATTTGTTGAGATATTGTCTGGGCGAAGCGATAAGGGAGGCTGATATAGGAGCGATAAGGGTGGCTATTATAGGAGTGATAAGGGTGGCTATAGGAGAGATAAGGGTGGCTATTGTCAGGGATGATATTTGGTGATGTGGGATATTATATTGGTGATTTTTATGTGATGTTGTGATTTTCTGGTGATTGTTTTTATAAATCCAGTAAATTTGAAAATAGTCAGATATATGTTAAAATTATGAGCCCGTGAATATTTGCCGGGCAGATTATGATATGGGCACGATGTGCCGGGGATAAACGATGAATTTATTATTGGTACGTGCATTGTTCGTACAATTATGATATGAAATATGGGCACGAGGTGTCGTGATTATATAATAAAAATGATATTGGCACGTTTATTGTCCGTGCAGTCGTGATATGAAATGTGGGCACGAGGCGCCGTGAGTAAATGATGACGATATTGGCACGAGAGATGTACGTGCGATTGTGATAGAAATATTGGTACGAGGTGCCGTGGAAATATGAAAATGGACTGAGACCCGCTTTTTATGATTTTGAAATGAGGTGTCATATTGTGACTTTTATTTGAAAGAATTATATTCGAAAGATATTTATTTGAAAGAACTATATTAGAAAGGTATTTACTTGAAGGAATTGTATTCGAATGATGGTTATTTGAAAGAAATAAATTTGAAAGATATTTATTTGAGGAAGTATATTCGAAATATATTTATCAGAAGATATTATATCCTAAAATTTCCATTGGGATGATTTATAGACTAAAGATTTATATTTGAAGGACTTTATTAATTGGTCGTACGTGTATTCATTATCTGTTGAGAAATATTTATGGTGTTATTGTTGCTTTGCTGTTTATATCGCTGGTTGATTATTGTTGCCCTCATTGTTATTGTTTCCTACTAGTTTTTATATGCTATACTGCACAGGTTATTAGACTAGTGAGTGTCTTGACTGTATCTCGTCACTACTCCACCGAGGTTAGTCATGATACTTACTGGGTACCGCTGTGGTGTACTCATACTACACTTCTGTACATTTTTGTACAGAGCCAGTTATTAGAGATCGGTCTTGGATAGATTTAGAGTGTAATCGGAAGATTCAAGGTAGAGCTTCTTGGTCGTCGCAGTCCCTTGGAGTCTTTCCCTTTTATCATACTGTCAATTATTATTCGAGCAATATTGTATATTTAATTTACTTCAGATCATTTCATGTATTCAGCTAGAGTTCGTGGCTCAGTACTACCAGTCTTGGGAGGTTTTATCTTTATTTTCGTTGTTGGTTTTGATTATCTATCTAAAAAAAAGGCTTGAATTGTTATTCTGATCGGCTTACTTAGTCTTAGAGACTATGTGTCATCACGACACCTGTGCTGGGATTTTTGGGTCGTGACATCTTCGCGATTGTAGACTACATAACTGGGCAGAAATTTGGGCAGTTTTGGCATTTTATGTTTTTGATCCCCAAACCACTTAATACACGACTCAGCTCATTGAAAACATATCTTTGGCTTATTTTTTTGTCTTCTTGACTAGAGAACACAAGTCTTGGAGCTAGGGTTCTTGCACACACACTTGGTTTTTGAATATTTAAAGACTTTGGTTGAGAATTTCTTACCCATTTTTACTCGTTTCTTCATTTTCTTCCTTTGCATTGAATACCTAAGTGTGTAGTATTTATTTCAACACTTGAATGTTGTTTATGGGAATACTATTAAAGTGTGGATTAAATCTCTTGTTGTGCTTATGTATTGAACAATTTTTATTTATTTTGAAGTGAGTTATTGTTTCTTTAATTAATCTTGTTCTTTAATATTCCAAAAGGGATTAGCTAACCCTAGGACTCTCCCATTAACTTTGAATTAATCTTGGAAAGGTAATTTGGGGTTGGGAAAGATTAATTACTAAGAACTTGAGGCGTTAACCCTCATTTTATAGATTCTACCTAGGGATATGATTGAACTACTTGTAGCCAAATTGGGTGCACCTAATCCTCTCATTAGTTTTAGGGATAATTCAATTAGGGAGTCTTGTTAGTCTTTGGAAGAAGCTAATAAAGAATTATTATTCGAGGCTAATTAACATAAACACGCTTACATTTGTAAAATCGTGAAATACATTGGATCGCTACTTGAGGGTAATTTTCCGTGTATACATGCTTGTAGCCATTGATAATTTTACTTGCTTTCTAGGTTAGTTTACATTTTTGCATTTTGACATAAATGTTTTCTCAAAACCGTTTAAGTGATTGACTTAGCATAATAAGCGATAAATCTCTAACATTGCCTAATCGCCTACATATTGTTCTTTATGGGATTCGACCTCGACTCATAGTTGGGTATATTATATTGCATGAGACCATGTTTGCTTACTATTTTACTAGTAAATTTGAATGTCATCAAATGGGCGTTGTTGCTGGAAAATAATTTGGCGCATTTAGGTTGTTTGAGAAGTAAGCATACGTGCTTTGGTTCAAACTAGTGAATATTTGTGTGATTATATTCTTAGCTTTGTTTATTTTCTTATTTGTTTTCTTGTTGATTTTCTTATTGTAAATGGACCACATCATGAAAATTGGTCGGATGGTAGTTATTCATATTTCGATGACTCTTGTCCTTATTATGGAGGACCACACTCATGAAAAAATTGTTTAAATTCTTCCAGGGGTGGATTGTATGCACGATCTTAAAACCATGAGTGGATTATATGTGAAAAATGTGGTGGTCAAAATTTCCATTAGGCTAATTGTGCTTATTTGTCCTTCTCTTCCCCGAACCCCCACTATGATGATTCTACTCTTTGTGATGACAATTATAAGGATATGGAAGTAAAAATAATTCAGCATGGTCAAAATGGAAATTTCATGCTCATGATGGAATGCCTACTTGAAGGATGAAACAAAGAGCAAAAAGCCTTGGAGGAGCTTTTGGAAAATAGTCTCCAAAATAATTTGGCATTTTTAAGGTTGAACTCACAAATGGGAGAAATGCTTGAAGTTTTAGATGTCCAAAAAGTCTCGGAAGTGGATGATAGCCAAGAACCCCCCTCAGAGGTTGAAGCCGGAAATCCTTCTTTGGCAGTTGATCAAAATCAAGAAGAATTCTCAAATGCTCAAAATGAGAGGTTAATGCTCATGTTAGAAGCCATTCTTGAAAATGAGGAGAAGCAACACTTGTCACTCAAGGACTAGAAACAAATATTAAGTCGAAACGATGAGACTATCCGCACCTTGAAAGATCAAATGAAATTATTGTTTGAGGCTCATTATGCCTACCAACTTGAGGGTGTGGAAAAAGTTCAAGAAAAGTCCAACTTCAAGGAAGAAAGTGCTCTTCATTTTGAGGAATCCAGAATTGAACATCCACCAAATGACTCCATGCTTGTTGGTGATTCCAATAATAAAATGTAATTAGATTTAGCTGGTGTAGTTGATAGGATGATTGAGATTGACTCTAGTCCGAGGGAAAAAGTGAATGTCAAAATTCGAAAAAAGTTGCAAGTTGGTATTTTGACATCTCATTCCAAGCACTTTTCAACTTTGGAATTTCATTGTGATATGGGAATTGAGCTGTGTGAATTCATATGGAAGTGAAAAGAAGAAAAACAAGAGCCATACATCTTGCAATTTGAAAGTTCAAGAATGCCAAATGATATTCCTCAAAAGAAAGCTAAAAAAATAGAAAATGAAGAAATTGATGTTTGGCTTGATCATCTACTTACCACCACCCATCGCTCATGGTCACACGCTAGATTCCAAGTTAGGTGCCCAATTCATATTCTCCAAGTGAAGAGAAAAGTGGTAAAGTCGATTCGCGTTGTGCCATGATGTTAAATGCGGTGCTTGATGGGAGGCAACCCATCGTTTTCACAATTTTAGGTCATTTTTGAAATTTTCTTTTTTATCTTATTTTTGACTAATCTCCCAAGTTTCATATTTTTCGAGTTGAATTGAGCAAGTCGGGGTGCCCGAACAGCCAAAAACTAGTAGCTGAAGAAATTTTCAGAACATCGCGATCGCAGAAAAGGCACTGCGTTCGCACAGAAAAAAATATTTCCTATCTCTACATGATCGTAGAGACTAAACTACTGCCGCGACTGTTTGGTAAAAGTTTTTTCTTGCGAACGCAGGTTTCAAAACGCGATTGTGGTCAACAGGTAAGTTCCCAATGATTAAAAACACTGGAAATCAAAAAGCAGCCCATATCTGACCAAACATAAGAATGGTTCTTCCTACTCCCCTAACCACAAATCTCCAGTACTCTTCTTGCTTCAATTCCATTGCAATATTCACTTGTCATTCTCAAGGTATGTGGGTTTCTCCCCTAACTCTAACCTTTTCCAAGTGTTTTTGTGAAAAAGTTGAAAGGCAACCATGTTTTCAAGGTTTTAGGACTTAAGTTTTAATTTTTCAAATAAAATGTTGTGTGCTTTGCGTGCTTGCTTGCTAGGTGAGATTGGTTGAGAGTTTGAGTGATGTTTTCTATGATATTTCTAGGAAAGATCCATGAGTCAACAATGTGAAATTGATAAGAAAATGGGGTGTCCATCCATATGTTTGTTGAAAGGCCTGACACACTGTTACTGGGCAAGGAAGAAGACCTTTGCGATCGCGATACCCACTTCGCGATCGCGTATGTCTAATTCTGTTGAGAGTAAAGATTTTCCATCGCGATCGCAAATTCCTGTCTGTGATCGCGTAGCCTTGAGTCTGCTGAAAACCAAACTGCTCTTCGCTATCGCGTGCCCATTTATGCGATCGCGACTTATTAGTGCCCAGGAAGAAAAACAGTGACTATGCAAAATCTGATCCTAATGGTTGTTGATCATTTTCTTTGTCCTGAATACCTCTTAATGCAATTCTTTAAATGTCCACGCATGTGTTTAACATGCTTACTCCTTTTGTAGGTACTTTTAGATTGAAAATGGCTTCGGCATCAAATGAAAATGTTCAAGAATATGCCAAACAAGTTTCCCAAGAGGAGTACTTTGATAAGGACATATTCTCATCAATACGATGTTCCCACTGCTATGAAAAACAATTGTGTAGAAGCATGATCAAGGAAAAAGGAATTCTTTTAGACGAACTTGAAGGTCGATGGCCTGAATTCTATGGAAGATTGGTATCAAGTGGATGGATTTGCATTACTGAAGAACCAAGAAAATCCAATCATGAAGTGACAAGGGAATTTTATGCAAATGTCTTGGAGACCGACTTCAATAATGATTTGGCTGTTACTGTTCGGGGCAAGCAAGTCCGCTTTGATCCAGAACTGACAAATGCAAATGCTGACAAACAGGTGTACAGGGATAGAGCTAAAGACTTGGGCACACAGTGGTTTGTGGACCATTTGCACAGCGGAAAGATGCCGAATTGGATAAGGAATCACTCTAGGATCAAGTCTTCTAAGTTCACCGTCGAAGCCAAGACTTGGCCCTCTATTATCTGTGCTCGAGTCATGCCTTCACATAATGATAGAGAGGTTACACTTGAGAAGGCAAGGGTGATTTGCGCTATCATAGAGGGCACACCAGTGAATGTGGGGCAGCTTATTATTGATGAGATAGCAGAGATTGTTGAGGAGAGGACTAAAAGTTTATTCTTCCCATTCTTGATCACTCATTTATGCTATGAGGCGGGGGGTGGAGAAGATGTCTACAGAGAATGAAAAGAACCCAGAGAAGCTCATTCATCCATTGCCAAGAAAGGGAGCAGGGAATGCATAGAAGAAAAGAAAGATTGTTGTAGCATGTCCCTTAGTTTCCTAGTTTCCTGACACCATTAATGAGATGCTCGACTATTCAGTAGCTGCCATAGGGACTTGTACTGCAACTTTACCACTTGAGCAGGGATTTCTCACACTCAGGTATATCTCTCGCCAGGTCTATGGCATGGAGACAGAGTTCTGCCATCTTGTAGCTAGTCTCCCTTTTGGACCGTTTGGAGAAAGCACATCTACAGGTCCGTTTGGCGAATAAAAGGGTCTATATTTGACAAATCTTATAACGTAGCAGCAAGACATTAAAGCCAAATGGGGTAAGATTGAGAGGCGGCAGCTGAATCAGAGAGAACATGAAAAGAAGAAGAGCACGTTCTTGACAAAGATGATGAGCACGCTGAGGAAATTTTGTGGATCATATGACAGCGATGAGGATGACTTGGAGCTCACAGTTCCCAGTACCTCCAGCTCGGAGTGATGCAGTTTCAGGGAGCACCTCTTTCATTTTATCTTATTTTGTTTAGTTGCATTGAGGACAATGCAACACTTTAGGTTGTGGCGTAGTTCATTTATATGTGATGGATGTACGTGGAACATGATTATTTTGTGAACTTGAAAGATTTGTTAGCGTTTGTAGTTTATTTCTAGCATGTTAGCACTAGTTTTTCTTATTGTATTTACTTTCTTTTCTTGTAGTAGTGTTAATTAAACTCCTTGTTTTTTCCTTATGCCGCAGTTCTTTTCCAAGGAAATAATTTGTGTCAACCGGTTGACTTTTTTCTATGATGGATGGCGTGACAAATTTCTTAAGGGATTAGTCTTGTTTAATTTTTCTCTTTTTAGGTAATTTTTTTAGTTAGTTTAGTAGCTAGTAGTGAATAAATTGGTTATTGGTTGTGATCTTTTTGTCCATAAACTAACATGTGACTTGTTTGGTACCAACATGATTTAAACTATTGCATATGAATACTTGATCTCTAAAATAAAAAATGATTGAAGTGATGATCCTTGTTGTGACTTTTAGGTTCTATTTTTGGCTTTTGATTCATTAAATAGTCTTTTAGGCTGTATGTGATTTTGTTTGAGTTTATTGGTTTTAATTGGATTTTGAATTTATTTTTCACTCGAGTTTGCATGTGCCATGTCCAATGAGATTTGTTGTGAGTTCTTTTGCATTATTTGTAGTATAGAACTTGCCCGAAATTTGCTTCAAGTTAAAATCCTAGACTAAATTAGTTTGAAAAATGATGTTAGGCCTTCCTTGGACCGTTATTGTGCCTTAAATGTTTACCCTTGCATATTTTTCCGAGTCAACCCCTTTTGAGCCTTTAACATTTTCTTTGGCAACCATGTTACAAACTTTAACCATTTGTTCTTTAATGATCTTTCTTTTGGCATTCAACCTCCCTAAGTACTTTGAAAATGTAAACATAGGATAAAAGCCTATATTTTGGGATGACGGTTAGAAAAATTATGATGTGAAAGTTGCGTAAAAGGTATAAGGCTAAAAAGACAAGAAAACAGTGGAACCTTCCTTGATTTAAAAAAAAATTGAGTAAGAAAGAAGAAAAAGGAAGAAAAAGTAAGGAGTTTTGAATAAAGGGAAGATTAGGTGGTGGAATGAAAAGTGAAGAAATGCTGTAAAAGTCTTTGAAGGAAGTGTGATTTAATTATTAAAAATTCTAGTGCTTAGGAAGGTTTTGAGTCACCTTTACCTAAATTGTATCCTACCTTAACCAAAAAATATACATTACAACCCTTTAAGTCCTACTTGATTTTGAACTGAGTATGTATATATTAGTGGAGAAATACTGAAGAGCAAGCCTATGACACTAATTGTGTGCATTCGAATATCTTTGAAATGGAGAGAGTTAATTCTATCTATTTGATATTCCATTTATATTTTAAATTGCAATTTATAAGTTGGAATTCTCTCTTAAGTGTGAAGCTAAGGCACATGAAATTTTTGGTTGTGAATTTAATCCAATCTCCAATTGGGAGGAATGAACAAAAGAAAATTATTTGTGATAATGAGGCAAATTTTGAAGCTTTAGTGTCATGACTTGATTGCTACTTTGATTAATTTGGTGTTTGAGCACTTGAATTGAAATAAAATTTGTGATAAGTAGTTGGTGATTCATATGCTTTGGATTACTTGTTGGAACTAACCGAAGTCATTGGATTGTGTCTAATTTGAGCCTTTTGACTTGAATGATGTTTGGTATGCCATTGAGCTTAATTGTTGATTTTATTGAAGGATGTTCTTAGTTGCTGAATTGCTTGAAGATGAGCAATAGTTTAAGTCTCGGGGTTAGATAAGTTGATATTTTACCAAGGTATCTCTTCTTGATACTTAGACTTTTGTATGATTTTATTGAGAAACCAAGGCATTTGTTGAGGTTTATTGGCATATTTCAGGTATTAAATGATTTATAGAATATACAAAAGAAAACAAGTCAAAAATATGTTAAAAATGGAAATATTAAGTGCTGCCAGTAAATGCTCTTCGCGATCACAAAGGGTCTTATGTGATCACGGTAGTCCGGGAAAATATGCATCGTGAATGTAGAGGAAATGCTGAGAACGCAAAGACGGAATAGCTAGTCAACGACTGGTCAAGTACTATACGAGATCGCAAGGTGGACTGATGTGATCGCGGTCCATCAGGAAGAAGTCTATCGTGAACGCGTTTGATTTTACACGAACATGATGAAGAAAGCTGGCCAAGTGTTCTACGCGAACGCAAAGTTTAGTTCGCGGTCACGGTGCGTTGCAGCATTATCTTCACAATCATAGACCACTTTTTGCAAACACGATTCACATAACTGAGCAGAAATTTGGCCAGTTTTGGCATTTTATGTTTTTGACCCCCATACAATTTAATACACAACTCAGATCATTGGAAACATATCTTTGGCTTATTTTTGGTCTTGTTGATTAGACAACACAAGTCCTAGAGCTAGGGTTCTTGCACATACACTTGAGTTTTGAAGATTTGAAGACTTTGATTGAGAATTTATTACCCATTTTTACTCATTTTTGCGCCCCCTTTTTCTAAAAGCGAAATTGGGTTTATGACGTTTGGGAGGACAACTCATTCCTTTCTGGGAATTTGGGTTTAAATTGAAGAGTCTCCACCTAATGATTAAAGTGCATTAGGACAATAGAGAATTGTTTGAGTTGGAAAATCAGAGTTCGGGTAAGGGCTAGAAATTATCTCGAGTGGAACGTGTTAGGCATCCCCCAAGATCCACTAGTGTGGTTCCCGGCCATATTACAATTGTGACTTTAAATAACAAGTAATCAGATAGAGGTCTCAAATAGAAAGGGGTTGACACATAATGTTTCATGTGAATTGAAAGTTTGAAGAAAAATAAAGAAAGCAGAAATTTTGAGGAAATGGTTTAAACAATTCTGAAAATAAACATAAACAAGTAAAGGGAAAGGGGGTCCTAGATTTATAAATAATATGGATCACATCAATACAATACCCGTCAGTCACTACTCAAAAGAGGGTTTGCACATGGTATTAGCACACCGGTCATCATGTCCATATCTACCCTTCCCACCCCGTTAAGGTATTAAAACGCGAAATAGTATCTTTACTTATTGCATGCTATTAACCATCCCAATCCTATCAGTCCCGGAGGCGTTTGGGACTACTAGTCCTAAAAGGGAAGGAGATTGGGGCTTTTCAGAGTTTGAAAGGATAAAATTCTAATGCGACAAACAAAAACACATAAAGTAGTTAGGGGAAACACATAGCAGTTTAAAGGCTCAAACGGGCCTCCTTAAGAAAAAGCAAATTGTCTAGCATGACTTCAGATACTGGTTTTAGTCCAAATTAAATTTAGCGTTAGGACAAGCTGCTTTATCACATATTTCTCAGATGAGAAATCCAAATTAGGCCTTGTCTGGTTATAATTTATCAAGGACTGACACAGTTAATCAATTACCTACTGGCTTGCCTAGGTACTATACTGATTTTTAAAGAAGGGTTACTGATTTTAGAACCAATTAAATTCTGCAGATATTAAACAACATTGCTACTGATTTTAGACTTATAGATGAAATAGACGAATCAGATTCCAATGGCTACTCCTATAGGCATGATTTCTAAGCGTTATTGATTTTAAAACGATTATCGGGATGCAAGAATCCTATAGGCACGGTATCTAGGATGCAACTTGTTATTATTTTAACCTAGAGATTGTTTGCCTAATGACAGATGTATATGCAGAAGTGCAGAAAACCTATAATCATGATTTCTATATGCAGAACTTATAGGCAGGATCCCTATATGTGTTGATGCAATAACTTATAGGCAGGATTTCTACATGAGATGTATGAGTGCAGAATTTATAGGCAAGATTCCTATATGATATGCATAAATGCAGAACTTATAGGTATGGTCTCTATATGTATTGATGCAATAACTTATAGGCAGGATTTCTAATGTAGTAACGAAGTAACTTATAGGCAGGATTTCTGCATAGAATGTATAAGTGCAGAATAGTAAATCCTATGAGCATGTTGTCTACCCATATGTGTACATAAGTGACCCTCCCCTTTTTTACTACAACCCCATAAGCTATTACAAGATATTACAGACCAAAAATAAATTAGGAAAAAGTAAAATTACATACAAAATTTAAGCTACAACCAAACAGCCTAATTCAGACTCAAGGTCTAACAATATGAGATAAACCAACTTCCAGGATCAGAATTCCAAAGCCCCCCTCTTATTTGGGATGTGTCAAAGATCCCAAGAGCCTCAAGGGGACTTTGGGCAGTGCTTACACCCCAAATACATTGCAGAATTAGATTATAGTGTAGTGTGACCATCCCTCGAATGTCCAAATTCAGAGGGAACTCAAGGTCCCAAAGCAAAGCTCATATGAGAGGGGCAGAACTTAAAGTCTAAGAGTAAGTGTGAGTGCATAGAGGGGAATTAGGTAAGGCCATGGAAGGCTGGTGGTCATGCCCAGCAATTAGGAGTGTTGGCACATACCTGACCTGCCTGTTAGTCAAAATTGGGAGTTAGGATCCATTGAGGATCAGGTTCAGACCTGGGCAGCAATTTGGATACTGCCAAGCATGAGCCTTAACTCAAACACATAGAAGGGAATAAGGGTATGGGGAATTCATAACAAATAGCAGATGCAAATAAAGAGTAGCACATTCAATTACAGAACATGAACAACAAAGTAAACAAGAATGTTGTCATGCCCCGAACCTGGGCCTAGACGTAACACGGCACTCGGTGCCTGACTATATGTGACCAAGTGAACCAAGTGGCTGGCTAGCTGAATCAATATGTGATATCATAACATACTGAATACAGAAGATAAACTAACACATGCTGATATACTGAAAGTCTGGATGATATAAATCAAAGTGCGAAAATACTAATACAATTCTGAAACATATTTGTAGCCAACATGGCTTAACATGAAAAGTCTGAGAATCTGCCTAACTGTTACTCTAGTCTATGAAGCCTCTATTGAAGTACTAAACACACTGTATATCTGTAAACACTGAAAGACTGTAAAGTAATGATAATGCCCCGAAAGAACTGGGATCACCAAATAGCTGGTACGAGAATCCTAGCACTCTGGATCGTCAACCTATAAATCATTACCTGCATCATGAGATGCAGGCCCCGGGAAAAGGGGACGTCAGTACATTTGAATTGTACTGGTATGTAAAGCAACTAAAAGAAAGAATTATAAATGCTGAACTGAATCTAAGCTGGTAACTGAGAATTGACAATTGATAACTGAAATGTTAACTATTGAAACTGAAATTGAAGTGATAACTGAAAAGGTAACTGATAACTGAACCGATAGCTGAAAAGATAACTAATAATTGATAACTGAACTGATAACCAAAAAGATAAATGATAACTGAACTGAATAAAGGATGTAAGGATATGAATACTCCCTCTTCTAAATGATGAACAACCTGTTTATCTGAATATTAAACTGCAGCCTCAGGCCCAATATATATATGTGCACAAACTGCGGCCTCGGGCCCAAGTATACGTATACATAACTGCGACCTCAGGTCCAAAATGCATAAAGCATAAACTGCGGCCTCAGGCCCAAAGATGCCTAAAGCATTAGCTGCGGCCTCAGGACCAAATATAGGTGTTCAACATTCAAGGATTTAAAATCAGGAACTATGAATCATACTGCAATACATAATACTGGAATACTGAATAGGACTAGAATGAGTCATATATTCTTGAACTGGTTATGAACACTAAAACTTCAAATATTTATGACATGCTGAGTAAGAGCTATATTAAGACTTAGAGACCTCAAGACCAAGTTTATATTGAATACGAAAAGAGCTCACAACATTCAAAATAAAAGTCATGAACGAGTTATGAAACTAGAGAACAGAAGTTCTACAACTATTCATGGGACTAGGCCTTAACGAGTTATGAAACGAGATACGTCATAAAAGAAACATAATGTAGGGAGAATCATTAACATTCCCAAACATAGAGATTTAGCCTCACATACCTTAACTTCCTTCTCTTGAGCATAATACAACATTCGTCAACCCTTTCAACTTTAATCTATATCAATACAATTCAAAGGGATTCCAAATTAGCAACAATATCCATGTTTTGGTCCCTTAGGCATTTTATCAAACACTTGGTGAGTATAAAGCTTCATAATCCCTATCAATGGTGTTTCTACACCCAATAACCGATTCTCTTGCTCTCGGATAAATTCTAAAGTCTAAAATGGTTATAATCAATATTATTCTTCATCACCCATAAGGTAAACAACACCCTTAACCAATAAAGTTCCATTAAATAAACATCTTTCAATCTCTATAATAGTTGTGTATTTATATTAGGAACTTATGGCTTCTAATCACCACACCAAGAGTCCCAATACTTAATTCACACTCATATACCCATAACAAATTCATACATGCAAGTCTAAGGGTGTAAGATTACCTTTTGGAAGAAATCTTGCAAAATCCTCCTTTGAGTTCTTGAAGGAATTTCTTGAAGATCTATGTGTTTTATGAGTAGATTTCATCTATACTAGTGTAAGAATGATGGAATTTCACACCATGTTAATGGAGATTTCTTACCTTGAAGATGGGAGGGGTTGGAGGTCTTGAGAAGGTGGAAGAAGACCCCAAAATTCATCCAAAAGAAATAGGGAAACATGAACCCTAAAATTGGCTTAAAAGAGCTGGGACTGGGATGCGTCTACTCTAGCAAAGTGTCTTTGCTTCGCTGTCCATTACATTCAAGGGAAGACAAAAATCCGCGTCTACTTTGGCGAAGCGATCTCGCTTCGCTGTCCGCCAAAATAACTGGGTGGTATGTCTTTAGTAACTTGGTCATAACTTCTTGTAGGAATGTCCAAATGATGAACGGTTTGAATTGTTAGAAACTAAACTCAAAGATCTTTCATTTTATAGGCTGTGAATCATATAATACTTTATATAAATGTATATATTCTCATCCAAAGTATAGTCTTGTGCGTGCTCATTTAGAATTTTAGTCTATCATGTAATTTTCCAACTTGGCTTAGACTTAGGTCATTCCTTGGACCCCAAATCACTTATGATGTGCCTCGTACGCTTATTATCATAACCAATTGATAAACATCACATTAATACTCATTTAGTTCATCCACAATTTATTCAAATTTACGGGGTGTTACATTATCTCCCCTTTGGGATTATTTGCCCTCGAATGATTGTCCTGGTTGCATCTTCGGCTAACTCCGAACCTTAAATGGGTCCAGTGGGAACATGAACTTTCATTAACACTTCCATACTAAAATGAATGAATACATGATTACTGAACTGTTGAGATACTGAACTGAATAACTACTGCATTGACTGAATATTGGTCTGTCATGGATACGTGAATACTAAACTAACATGGGTAAATGATTATTGAAGTGGTACGAATATTTGAGTAATATGAGTACTAAGCTAGCATGAATGTCTAAGTATTGGACTAACATGAGTAGCTGAGTATTGAGCTGACATGAGTATCTGAGTACTGAACTGACATGAGGATATGAGTACTGAACTGACACGAGTATCTGAGTACTAGACTGACATGAGTATCTGAGTACTGAACTGACATGAGTATCTGAGTACTGAAAACTTGAATGTTATAACATGACATGTGAAATACTGACTATACCACCACTAATTATGGTGGCAACTCCAACTCATAATCTAATTGACCGATCCTTCGCAAGAATCTATATGGCCCAATATAGCAGGGACTATGCTTCCCCTTCTTCCCAAATCTCATAACGCTTTTCACAAGCGACACTTTCAGAAATACCCAATCATCAACTTGAAACTCTAGGTCTCTATGCCACACATTCGAATAGGATTTTTGGCAGCTCTGAGTTGTCTTCAAATGCTCTTGAATCCACTTAACTTTCTCTATAGCCTGATAGACCAAATTTGGTCCCATCTCTCCCTTTCACCAACTTTAGACCAACCTATTGGTGATCTACACCTTCGGCCATAAAAATCATGCTTTCAAATTGAGCAAGATAATCCTATTATAAGGTCCATATTTACCATCTTCACTAAAGGATGTGTGTGTTTTGAGATAAACACTTGGTTTTCTGCTGCTCGACGTTCACTTGCTGATAATTCAGACACTTGGCCACAAAGTATGAAACTTTCTTTTTCATGTCGTCCCACCAATAAGTCTCCTGGAGATTATGATACATGTTTGGGGAACCTGGGTGGATAGAATACCTGGACATATGGACTTCTATCATCTTCCTCCCTTGCTAAGACCGTCTATGGTTAGAACACATAATCTATCCTGGTACGTCAAAGTACCATCATCTCCCCCTTATTCAAAAGCCATCATGCTATGCATGTGAATCCCCTCTTTGGCTCTTTCAGCTACAACAAGTAGGGATAATCAAACCGTTTCTCCATCACTTCGACTACTAAGGAGGAACAAGTCCTGTTCTACACATCAACTCCACCATCTTTGGTGTCCGAAAGTCGAACTCCTACCTTGGCTAAGAAGTTAACGTCTTTCAACATAGTTCCCTTATCTATCTTATTAATAAGCTATACTTCCCCCACTTGATTATCTTCCTAAGCACTTCCTAAAAATGCTTATAGTCTTATTGTGAGCTAAGTCTCTGACCACTACTCGGAAGGGTCTCGTGCAATGGCATTGCCCTCATAATACATAACTGGGCATGATTTTATAGCTTTTCTATGATCACTTTATCACCAATAAGTAAGCTCGGTAATCATTCTACTCACTTTGTGTTTCTTACACATGCTAGACTTATTCCTTGTGATGATTATACAATTTCCTTATTACCGAACTAATTTTCTTTTTCATATTCCATGCTAACTATTTGGGTGTCAAATCTTTAACTGGACTTACTGAAAATTTTCACATCACCCCTTAGACCAAAGATCTTATACTTGCGGATCCTTCTCTTTATGTTGGGATCCGAATAACTTTCCTTATTTTATGCAATTCCTTGCACTCTATGTCAATGATGACTCATCTTCCAACTTACTTCTGAGCTAGAAAAACTAAATTATTCACATAACGGAAAGCTAATGTACCCACAAATATCATACACCATCTTAATAATTTAACTCTGCTCACACTATCAATCTTGGAGAAACCACATTTCGACAATTCCTAAAAGCTATTCTTCTACTGCTTGCTCTTTTACTACTAGCTATTTTTTTCCACTGTCACTGTACTTCGGGTTTAACTTAAACTCTTTGGGTTCTAACACATGTTCGTTATTCCAATCTATCATCCACTCTCTAGATTTAACCCGGCTAAGTGAATCAAATCTTACCTCTACCAGCTCTGCTGAAATTGCTAATTCATTGTATTTACTCAAACTTATTTACTATTCTTTTACTAACCCCCTGCTAGCATCATGTTTTCTTGCTCTGTTTTGAATAACTAAAGTGGAGCATAAGGTTTATCCTAACTTCCCTCATCATCTGACCATATTCTCTTGTCGTACACTATTATTCTTTTTGAACTATGCACATGGATCACACTTAGAGAAATTTCATCTGTCTTAAACAAAATTGGAATATCTAACCCCAAACTTTCTATACACTTCAAAATCACTTCAGACTATAAACTTTCGGCCTAAACACATAGTCATATCATATGAAGGGGGAACTGTCATATCTTTTATCTCACAATAATAGCCACTTCGTATACAAATTCACTAACATGGTACTTTCTAGTTCTGATTTGAGTAAATCTAACCAACTTAAAATCATTCCCTAAAATTCAATGTCACCTGCTCTTGGTTCTCATTTCGTACATCATATTATTCTTAGCTATATTTCCCTTAGGATATTTTCTGTCCAAAACTATAGTGATCAATTCTATGCCTGCTACGGTTGAATTCTTAACCTGTTACACTGAGAGATACACTGACATACACATTTGATAATCACTTCATGTACCATCCGGTGAGTCTTGGGTCTTAATACCTAAAACATGCAAAGATGTCATTATAATCACTATTACTTACATTTTCTTTGAGCATTCATATGCATCACTGTATACTCACAAGTCTCCAAAAATTTTGATACACTGAAAATTGGATAATTCGTAAACATATAACTGAATACTGGCATACTAAATAACCATAAACCTGCTAACTGAAAGGCCACTAACTGGTAATAAGATAAACTGACAAACATAAAACATGATAACTGCTTTTGTACTTCCTGATTAGGCTATGCTCTAATCTGTACTAATACCCATTACATCCCACTTTCAACATCCTCTCAAATCTCATTTGTTACCAACATGTTCTCCATAGATATACCCAATGGGCAGTTATCCTCTCTAGAACCTTAGGTTTTTCCTGCACCTTGCTTGGGCATCCAATACGTTTGGAATTCGATATGAAGAGAAGGTTAACTATTTCTCTAAGCTTCATGGCACGATCTAGAGTAGAAAGAAATGAAACAATCCTGAATGTCCTGACAGTTAACCATTTATATGAGTGGCCGGCACACACATATAAAGGAAACTCCACTGGACACGGCTTTATAGACTCCCTAGGACTCTTGAACCTAGGCTCTGATACCAAGCTTTGTCACACCCCGAACCTGGGCCTGGATATAACACGACACTCGGTGCCTGACTATATATGACCAAGCGAACCAACTGGCTGGCTTAATCAACATGTGATATCATAACATACTGACTATGAAAGATAAACTAACAAATTCTAATATACTGAAAGTCTGGATGATATAAATCAAAGTGCGAAAATGTTAATACAATTCTGAAACATATTTGTAGCCAACATGGCTTAACATGAAAAGTATGAGACTCTGTCTAACTGTTACTCTAGTCTATGAAGCCTCTATTGAAGTACTGAAAACACTGTATATCTCTAAACACTGTATATCTGTAAAGTAATGATAATGCCCTGAAAGAACTGTGGATCACCAAATAGCTGGTACGAGAATCCTAGCACTCTGGATCGTCAACCGGTAAATCATTACCTGCATCGTGAGATGCAAGTCCCGGAAAAAAGGGACGTCAGTACATTTGAATTGTACTGGTATGTAAAGCAACTGAAAGAAAGAATTATAAATGCTGAAACTAGAAACAAAGCTGGTAACTGAGAATTGACAATTGATAACTGAAATGTTAACTATTGAAACTGAAACTGAAGTGATAACTGAAAAGATAACTGATAACTGAACTGAATAAAGGAAGTAAGGATATGAATACTCCCCCTTCCGAATGATGAACAACGTGTTTATCTGAATATTAAAATGTGGCCTCAGGCCTAATATATATATGTGCACAAACTGCGGCCTCGGGCCCAAGTATACGTATACATAACTGCGACCTCAGGGTCCAAAATGCATAAAGCATAAAATGCGGCCTCAGGACCAAAGATGCATAAAGCATTAGCTGTGGCCTTAGACCCAAATATAGGTGTTCAACATTCACGGATTTAAAATCAGGAACTGAGAATCATACTGCAATACATAATACTGGAATACTTAATAGGACTAGAATGAGACATGTATTCTTGAACTGGTTGTGAACACTGAAACTTCGAATGTTTATGACATGATGAGTAAGCTATACTGAGACTTAGGGACTTCAAGCCCAAGTCTATATTGAATACGAACTGAGCTTACAGCTTTCAGAATCAAAGTCATGAATGAGTTATGAAACTAGAGAACAAAAGTTCTACAACTATTCAAGGGACTAGACCTTAACTATATTTCTGAGGCAATTGATACGTCATAAAAGAAACGTAATGTAGGGAGAATCATTAACATTCCCAAACATAGAGAGTTAGCCTCACATACCTTAACTTCCTTCTCTTGAGCATAATACACCATTCGTCAACCCTTTCAACTTTAATCTATATTAATACAATTCAAAGGGATTCCAAATTAGCAACAATATCCATGTTTTGGTCACTTAGGCATTTTATCAAACACTTGGTGAGTATAAAGCTTCATAATTCCTATCAATGGTGTTTCTACACCCAATAACCGATTCCCTTGCTCTTTGATAAATTCTAAAGTCTCAAATGGTTATAATCAATATTATTCTTCATCACCCATAAGGTAAACAACACCCTTAACCAATAAAGCTCCATTAAATAAACATCTTTCAATCTCTATAATAGTTGTGTATTTATATTAGGAATTTATGGATTCTAATCACCACACCAAGAGTCCCAATACTTAATTCACACTCATATACCCATAGTAAATTCATACATGTAAGTCTAAGGGTGTAGGATTACTTTTTGGAAGAAATCTTGCAAAACCCTCCTTTGAGTTCTTGAAGGAATTTCTTGAAGATCTATGTGTTTTATGAGTAGATTTCATCAATAGTAGTGTAAGAATGACGGAATTTCACACCAAGTTAATGGAGATTGCTTACTTTGAAGATGGGAAGGGTTGGAGGTCTTCAGAGGGTGGAAGAAGACCCCAAAAATTAGTCCAAAAGAAATAGGGAAAAATGAACCCTAAAATTGGCTTAAAAGAGCTGGGACTGGGATGCGTCTACTCTAGCGAAGTGTCTTCGCTTCGCTGTCCATTACATTCAAGGGAAGACAAAAATCCGCGTCTACTTTGGCGAAGCGAGCTCGCTTCGCTGTCCTCCAAAATAACTTGGTGGTATGTCTTTTGTAATTTGGTCATAACTTCTTGTAGGAATGTCCAAATGACGAATGGTTTGAAGCGTTAGAAACTAAACTCAAAGATCTTTCATTTGATAGGTTCTGAATCACATAATATCGTATATAAATGTATATATGCTCATCCAAAATATAGTCTTGTGCGTGCTCATTTAGAATTTTAGTCTATTATGTAATTTTCCAACTTGGCTTAGACTTAGGTCTTTCCTTGGACCCCAAATCATTTATGATATGCCTCGTACGCTTATTATCATAACTAATTGATAACCATCACATTAATACTCATTTAGTGCATCCACAACTGATTCAAATTTACGGGGTGTTACAAATGTAGAAACTATAAATAAACACATAGGGGGTGAGGCAGAAAAGTTAAATTAGAACGTATCAGTTTCAGAGAAAACAAACAAGTAAAACAGTATACTTGAGAAGCCAAGTTGCAAGCAAACAATTTCAAAAGATCTTAGAAGGGAGTAGAGTATTGAAATTGCAATGGAGTAATGTGTGCTCGAGTATTGAACTCAAAGAAGTATTGTATTGTAAGTAATGTAAGTTGAAAATGTTGAACTGAAGGTTCAAGATGTAGGTGCATAAGGGTCATGCCCCTTTTATAGTGCAGAAAACAAGTAAGAAAAGGTAGGGAAATAACATTGAAATCAATCTTCCTTTAATTAAGGGATTCTAATTTCCATCGGGTAAAAGACAATTAAGGAAAGAGTTAATAAGAAAATATTTCCCAAGAAGTACAATAAAGGGTAAATAAATAGAAGTTATTTAAGGCAAAAGTCCAATGGTACACGGTTTGTGAAAAATAACGAAAGGGAATAAATCAAACAACTAGTAAAATAGAAGTTACAGGTTTTTACTCAAATGTACCAAGTCAGGAAAGGGGTAAAGAAAGGTTTGATTTAAAGGAAATCAGTAACAATCAATTAAATCCCATTAAAGGAATTCAGAATCAATTAGTAGTTGGCAAAACCCTTTTTGAAAGAAGAAACTTCTCATATATAAAGCAGATAAATCAAATAAAAGAGTCGTCATGTTACTTAAAAAAATAGTCTAACATTGAAAGGTTCAGAATCATAAGCAAAGGGATACAAGTTCAGTTTGTGGACTCACAATGAGTCTGAGAGTCCAGAGTCCCAAAGTGGAACCCTAACTCGAACACAAAATCAAAATTGCCAAAGGAAACCCTAAATACTAGGGTTTCAAATCGAATCAGACATAGAGATGAGATGGCGAGTCATTAAAACAGACTCAGAGGTCTCTGTCAGAGACTCATGAGAAACAAACAGACATGATACAAAGAAAGAAAGCTGACTCAAGATCATGAAGAACGTATTTGAGAAAACTCGGAACTTAAACAAGTTTAGAAGAAAGAGGTGATACAAACTTAAGCAAAAGTAGATGAAACATGTTTAGCAAGAACACGAATAGAGTTCAGTAAAACAAAAATCAAAGGACTCAACGGTAAACACATATACTAAAAGAGTAAAGAAACATAACAAGGATTAACATATGAGCACATGAGTAACATGTATAGTAGAAAAGAAAAGTAGAAAGACAGTACATGCGTAGTAAGAATAAATAACACGAGCATGATATAGACAAACACACATAAAGAAAAGAATAAGAAGAAGAATCAGAAAGATGTTTTTTGAAAAAATCCTTTCAGAAACCCTAAATCGAAGACAACTGATTTTGAAAAGGAAATTTGGGGAAAACACTTTACATGTCAAGTAAAGCATAGATACATCATAGATCTAAGCAAACAACAAGAAATAACCTCGAATAGCTTAGGGTTTAGGAGAAACCCTAGAAATGAGAAAGTCTTGGAAGAAGAATCAGATCCCGAGTTGAAGAGGTCAGGAATCAGGCTCCTGAGCTTGAATATGCCGGAGCAAAGGCCGTAGAGGCCATAGAACCAAAGATGTGAGAAGATCTGAAAGAGAACTATCAAGGTCAGGTCTCGAAGCTTCGAACAACCATGCTTTAATGGTAAAGGGAGATGAGTATAGACCATCAATGGCCTGAGAAGCCATGGATTCCGGTGAAAGTTCGGTGAAATAAGGTAGGTGGAGGCTAGGGTTTCGAAGAGTTTTGAAAGAGTTTGAGAGACAAAGGGTTTCAAAGGCGGCTATCAGAGTGAAATAAGGGATTAGGGTAGGTCGTTCAGGGTTAAAAAAGGTAAGGGGGTTTATGGCCGTTTATCAAAAAGATCAACGGCCTGGATCAATAATAGGAATCGGGTAGATTATAAAATTGGGTCAGGAGGCGGGTAAAATAATGAAATTGGGCTGGTTTAATTGGGGTAGAATTGGGTCAATTTAAGGGCCAAAATTGAAATGTAAAATAGGTTGTAATTGAAATAAATGAGGTTGAATGTTAAATAGCTAGTTTTTTTCCTTTTTATTTATAAAAATAGTTAAGATGATTTTAAAAGCAAATTGAAAGTACTAAACCAATTAATAGTAAATAAAAATTAATTGAAAAATACTGAGACTAATTTTACACTTATAAAATACTATTAATCTTAAAATAGGCTATAATTATAATTATATGCAATTTAGTCTTTAAATACCAAATAAATTTGTAAAAAAAATACAAAATTACCTTAAATATATTTTGCTATAAATATGAGAATAAAATAAGTTATTCAACAAAATGATAATCTTGGGAATAATTATTGGATTTTTGTACTGCTAAAATGGGCAATAAATTGATTTTTAAAATCTTTCAAAATTGGAAAAAATACTTAAACACTTGGGTATGCTTATATATGCATATATATGTTATTTTTAAAGTATTTTGTATATGAAAATACATAGGAAAAAATTAGGTATCAACAACTGCCCCTTTTTACCCGAAAAGGATTAAAGAGTTGTCGGGTAAAGATAAGATGGCCAATTTGACCGAACGAAATGATTTGAAAAATTTTGACCAAGCTCTGGTTCCTGAGTTTCCTATATATCTCTGGTTTTATAGGAATAAGGTCATATGTAGTTCGGGATCCATCGGCGAAATATGTCGATAGAGATTTTCGAAAAACAGACGCGATATTCAGGTTGAGAAATATGGTTAAAGTCTAGTAGGCTGCGGGAACTGGAGCATGATCGCTCCTGCTGAGGCGGCCGTTTCTACCCGGTTTACCTACAAATGAGCAATGCGAACATATATATATATATATATATATATATATATAT
>MU688019.1:55026-65402 GCA_026770625.1 Nicotiana glauca | reverse complement strand
AGTCTCATACTGCGTGACTGTCATAGTACCCTGATGAAGACGCTCAAACTGCCTGCGTAGAGCATCTCGCTCAGTTACCGGGAGAAACTTCTCCAAGAACAACTCTGCAAACTAATCCCAAGTCAATAATGGCAACCCTACTGGTCTAGATAAACAATAGTCCCTCCACTAAGTCTTGGCGGATCCTGCAAGCCGAAAAGTGATGAAGTCGACCCCATTGGTCTCCACAATACCCATAGTCCTGAGAACCTCATGGCAGCTGAATAAGAAGTCCTGGGGGTCCTATGTAGGAGCACCGCTGAAAGTGGTGGTAAATAGCTTGGTGAACCTATCAAGCCTCCACAAAGCATCCGCGGACATCACCGTACCATCGCCAGTCTGAGCTGGAATACCCGGCTGGGCTGCCACAGCTGGCTGAACTGCTGGAACCTGAGGCTGAGGAGCTACCTGCTCCGGAGTACGCGTAGCGGGGGTCTGAACTCCTCCCCCAACCTGAGATGTGGCCGGTGCCGCGAGAAGTAAACCCGCTCTAGAAACACTCTCCATAAAGCCTACCAGTTGGACCAAGGCGTCTTGGAGTACTGGAGTGGCTATGAAACCCTCTAGGACCTGAGCTGGGCCCACTGGAGCTGCTGGTGCTGGAACCTCCTCATCGTAGTCAACATGAGGCTCCACCTCTGGGACTGCTGCTCAAGGCTGAGCTCTGTCCCAACCTCGACCTCTGGCACGGCCTCGGCCTCACCCTCTGACCCTGATAGGAGCTGCTGCTGGGGGCTCGGGCTGCTGCGCGGTAGAAGGGGAAGCACGTGTTCTCGCCATCTACGAAAGAACAGAGTAGAAGGACAATCAGTATTTGAGAAACAGATTTGCATGACAAGAAAGAACAAAAGTGAAACGTTTCCTAACTCTGTAGCCTCTGGGGATAAATACAGACGTCTCCGTACCGATCCCTCAGACTCTACTAAGCTTGTCCGTGAGTTGTGAGACCCAAGTAACCTAGAGCTCTGATACCAACTTGTCACGACCCGAATTTATCCCACCATCGGGCGTCGTGATGGCGCCTACTAACGTAGTTAGGCCAGCCAAACAATACGACATTTCTTTATCCACCCTCAACAATATATTATTCTAACAATAATTAAATAAGTTCGTAAGACTTTAGTTTTAACAAAAAGAAATAAAAATGCAGAAGTTTCAAAATACACCTCTACCCAGTATCTGGTGTCACTACTCACGGACTACTAAGGAGTACTAAAAACATCAGTCTGAAAGAAAATACACAAGAGTCTGTCTCGATACAAATAAACAAACTGAAATGACATAGATGAGACTCCGAGCCTGCGGACGTCAGCTAAGCTACCTGAGAGTCTCTGGACTGAAGGTCGGCTCCTTGTCTAGAACTGATGCAGCGGTCCGTAAGCTGCCTCCAGATCTATGCACAAAAAGGCACAGAAGTGTAGCATCAGCACAACCGACCCCATGTGCTGGTAAGTGCCTGGCCTAACCCCGACGAAGTAATGACGAGGCTAGACAGGACCTACCACAATTAACCTGTGCAAATATAATATACAAGTGCGAGAAAACAGTAATAATATAATACAAAGTAAAGCTGGGAGGGGACATGTTGTCGGGGAATGCTAGATGAAAATGGAACATTAGAAACAAACAGCAGGTCTACTCCGGGTTTCATGATACATATATTTATAGTGGACAACACGCCACACGATCCCATAATGTATAACATAAGTGAACGGTGCTCCACACGATCCGTAATGTAGTATATAAGTGGATGGCATGCCACACGATTCCATAATATAATTCATAAGTGGTCGGCGTGTCACACAATCCAATAATATAGTTCATAAATGGTCGGCGTGCCACACGATCCCATAATATAATTAATAAGTGGTCGGCGTGCCACACGATCCCATAATATAATGAATAACACTGATAATCTCTCAAAAGGAGGTCATATTAGGGGAAAAACATCAACATAACAGTGAAACCCGGCAAGGGTACACCTAACAGCCCAACTATCCCGGCAAGGGAGAATTCAATTGTAACAGTCTACTCGTCCCGGCAAGGGAATCATTGCTTCACAAACTCTTTTAGTTCATTTCGTTCTTATCCAACACTTTACATGGAAGTTATCAATTTAACAAGACAGTTGTGTCATATCTTTCGAATTAAAAGCATTTACGACTCACGGTCATGCTAGACACCGGTGTATAGATACTCGTCACCATGCCTATACACCGTACTCGATCATTTAGAAAATGGAAATAAAACACTCTAATCCTATTCCCTCTAGCCAAAGTTAGATCAAACACTTACCTCGAAGGTTTACGGCCAACTCAATCCTTAAGCAATGCCTTTCCTTTCGAATTTAGCTCCAATTCAATCATATCTATACACAATTGGTTTAATATCATCAATAATACTCAACAATCCAACCCAAATGCCTAAATAAAATCTTTCCAACATTCCGCCCATAATTTGCAAAACCGACCCCTGGCCCGCTTAGTCAAAACCCGAGGTTCGAACCAAATTAAATTTACCCATACCCCCACGAGTTCAAATATATAATTTATTTTAAGATTCGACCCCAAATTGGGGTCGAATCGCCCAAAATTCTCATAAACCTAACTCTACCCAAAAACTCTAACTTCTACTTTGATTTCATGTTTTTAGGCCTAGAATTTAGTGATTAGTTGATGAAATAATGAGGAAACGAGGTTAAGAATACTTACCCAAAGAGGTATGGAGGAAGGGAAGCTTGGAACTCGTCAATGAAGGGTGGAGAAGAAAGGTCCATGTGAGAAAAGTGTAAAAATCTCGAAGTGGACTGTTCTGGTTTTATTAAAAATCACTGAAGTAATTTGTTCTACGCGTTCGTGTCACCTGGGATGCGTTCGCGATGAGGAAATTCTGGGAGCTATCGCGTTCGCGATTAGGCCTACGTGAACGCGAAGAAGGAAGGCAGGGGGGGTCCTGGGTTGCTCTACGCGATCGCGTGACCTTGGACGCGAACGCGAAGGAGAACCTAGCGAAACTATGCGAACGCGACTTGGACGACGTGAGCGCGAAGGGTAAAAGAATTTGGGCTATGCGAACGCGAGCCGAGTGCCCCGTTCACGAAGAGGAAAAGTTGTCTGCAACATACCAGATTTTTCTGATGCATTTTCAAGTGCAAAAACCATCCCGAACCACCTCCGAATCACACCCGAGCCCTCGGGGCTCCCAACCAAACACACACACTAACTCAATAACATCCTACAAACTTGCTCGAGCGATCAAATCGCTAAAATAACATCAAAATCAAAGAATCAACCCCCCAAACTCATAATTTTCATTTAAAAATTCATAACTTCCAACTTTAGCTATTTAGGTCCGAAACACGCCAAACGACATCCGATTTCGACCAAATTTCACAGGAAGCGCTTAACGCATATTTAAAACTTGTTTCGGGCGTCGGAAACAAAATAAGAGCCAGATACCTATATTTTCTAGCTCATTTTCATTTTTATTTTTCCTTAATAATTTCAAAAAATAATTTAACAGAAAAATTCTTTTTCCGGGGTTCTGGACCTCAGATTTCGACTCCGGGCACATGCCCGAGTCCCATATTTTTCTACGGACCTCCCAGGACTGTCAAATCACGGGTCCAGGTCCGTTTACCCAAAATGTTGACCAAAGTCAACTATATCAATATTAATATCAAAATTTTTCAAATTTTTCATAGAATTCACATATTTTAACATAAAAACTTTCCGGCTTCGCGCCCGGACTGTTCACGCAAATTGAAGCAACTAAAAATGAGGTTTTCAAGGCCTCGGAAGCGCGGAAAAAGGGAAAAATACGGTGATGACCCTTTGGGTCGTCACATCCTTATAGACTAGTTTTTGGAAAAGCTTGTCATTTACTTGTAGAATTAGAACATAAAGCATATTGAGCTATAAAATTGTTGAATCTAAACTTGCCAGATGCAGGTAAAAATCGTCTATTGCAGCTTGATGAGTTGGAAGAGTTCAGGCTTACGACATATGAAAATGCTAAATTGTACAAGGAAAAGACAAAAAAAATGGTATTACAAGCTCATCCGACATAAAGATTTTAAAGTTGGAGATCATGTTCTGTTATACAATAGCCGATTGAGATTATTTCTAGGAAAGTTTAAGTCACACTGGACAGGACCGTATATAGTAACAGGAGTGACCCCCTATGGTGCCATTAAAGTACAACATGCAGATAAGGGAGACAAATTCAAAGTAAATGGTCATCGTTTGAAGCCTTATATCAGCAGATTCTTCGACAAATAGGCTTCAATAATCCTTTTTGCCTAATTTTTAAAATAAGTCGAGCTGGCGACGTTAAACTCAGAACTATTTTCTTCCCCTCTCTTTAATTGTTTAAGTAATTATTAGTAGTAACATATAATATTTTCTTTTAGTAAATATATATATGTGTGTGTGTGTGTGTGTGTGTGTGCATATGTAGTATGTATTAATATATTTTGCCATGACAAAGAAGTTCTCCCATGATTTTAACAATGAAAATTTTCCCATATCATGAAAAAGAATATTTTTGTTTGCTATAATCTTGTCTTTGTTATATGAGAGAAACCTTGAGAAGCCAGGAAAAAAGGAAATGAGGCTAGAATCGAAAAAAAAATTAGGGAAGTTCCTTTATCTCCTTTTACTTTTAATTTATTTGTCAAGAGGACATGACATTATTTAAGCTAGGGTAGAGGAATATGTTAGTTATATATGTATTTCTTTTAAGTTTTTTTCGGTTAAATATAAAATAATTTAAAAAACATATATTTTAGAACTGAAAAATGTATTTCAAGTAAAATTATAAAATTTAAAATAGATAAGCTAAAAAAAATTGAGTTGCCTTATTCTTAAGGCAACTTATTTCATGTACTTCCATGGATTTCTTGTTCAGTTCTTTGCCATGGTCGTAATATTTTGAACTGAACATTTTTTAGGCCTTTTAGTTGTTTTAACTAGTTTTGGTAAATAAGTTGGTTAAACTTGATTTGACTTGAAAAGCATGAGACTTAGAAAAGACGAATTTGATTAAGTAACATTCATGGGTTTTATGATTACTTTTCTAAACTCATACTTACTTCTTGGTGATTGAAATCATAGTTTTTGTTGGTTCCAAGTGTATTGTGCGGTTAGCTTATATTATCTAGTTCTCCTGCTTATTTGAAAATCTAGAACTTGCCTTGAATGTGGTTTAAAGCAAAATTCTAGGTATATCTTTGAGTTTTGAAATGAAAGTAGGCCTTCTTTATTGAGCCATAGCCTAATTAACCTACCTTGATTATCTTTATCCCTAGTTAGCCCAGTTGAGACTGAATAAATTATCTCTTCTTTTGTTGGTCCTCAAGCTTTAACCCTTAGCCTGTTTGTTGTTACGACTTACCATTTGTTCATCCAATTCTCTTTGGGCACTTTAAGAGTTGATCTGAATGTAAAAATCTAGGCGTGAGGTGTAATTGTGGAAAGAAATGATGAAAGAATAATTATTTGAGCTTGTTGATCTATTGAGATGTTTTTTTATGAGAATTAAAAAAAATTGCATATGAAATTCTGACAAAAAAACATACAAAAGAAAAGGGAACAACGAAGGGATATTGTCAGTTCCATTCAAATAAAAATATATATGTGAAAGTTGTGAATTGAGTTTTAAAAAGGGAGGTCGATTGCTTAAAAGAATATGGAAGACAATCGTGCTTGAGCGATAAAAGTAAAAGTGTAGTGCCTATAGGGAATTTGAGTCACTATTATCTATATGTATCCTTTCATTTCCTAAGCCTACATTACAACCTTGTAAAAGTCCTATATGATCTCAACTCAGAGACTCTTATATTAGTAGAGAACCACATAATAGTCAAGCTTATGGCAATTTCCAGTAGCTTGAGGTACTTCTTTGTTGAGAGTGGGCGAATTTTTCTATTCATGCCCTTCTCTGTTCTTTATCTATACATTGTGTGATATATGGGCATCTCTCTTTATCTAGTAAGACACACTTGGGATTAGAAAATATTGTGATTTAGATTCTCAAAAAGTGAATTTGAGTACGGTTAAAGGTTGTCTAAACTGGTGAATTGGTCTTAGTCAATTCTTCTCTTTCAAAACCTCTCATGATTTCACTTCGTATTTAGTTACTATGTTTATTTTTTTTCTTTTCTCGAGGATGAGTAAAAGTTTAAGTGTGGGAGAATTTGATAAGTGCATTTTACCTGATCTTAATAACATAACTTCTCTCATAAAAACATATAAATTATCATGTTTCCTCCATATTCTTAACTTTATTTTGCAGGAATAATTATAGAATAATTGTTGTGCGCAAAATAAAAAAAGAAGAAAAAAAAATACAACAAGAAAGTGTGAAATCGAGCTACGATTCATTACTGTCGTGGCAATGCACCAAGTCTCGATTTTCCATGATGAAATCGATGAAATCTAAACCTAAACTTACGGATTCTCATATCTGCAAATGTGAAATCTAGATTTGTCATGGTGAAATCGACGAATCTAAACTTCAAATTACGAATTCTTATATCTACAAAATCTAGATTTGCCATGATGAAATCTAGCACCAAATCGAGAAGTCATCAAGAAATTTTCTTATATAAGAAGACGTTGTTGATCAGAGGAGGAGGGGGAGGCAGTAGAGAGAAAACTTAGAGCTAGAAGTCTGAATCAAAATTCTTAAAAAGCTTCTATATTTTATTTCTTTCACTAGTATCAAATTATCTTTTCTTTTAATTAAATAGGGAGAATTATTTTTCTTGAATATTTCTTTCTATT
This sequence comes from Nicotiana glauca, assembly GCA_026770625.1. Taxonomy (NCBI): domain Eukaryota; kingdom Viridiplantae; phylum Streptophyta; class Magnoliopsida; order Solanales; family Solanaceae; genus Nicotiana; species Nicotiana glauca. Next base: position 58,578 of record MU688019.1, on the reverse strand, counting down.
TTCTTATTTAATGGACAAGAATATTTTCATTGTTAGTACTAATTCCAGTATGGAGTAACTTTTCTTGTGTTGGGAGAAAGACAGATCTTAATATTTCTATATAATAGTAGATATTGTTCCTCAAATTCAGATGCTTGAGCTAGAACTTATTTAACTTTTATCTGTTTTTACAGTTAGACGTTATTTAATTTATTAACATCTATCTATCTTGTACTACATATTAACTGCTTATTAATTCTGTAATTGAGAGAGGCGGAAGAAATAATATAGTTAAATGTAGTATTGATAAATATTAATATTTATTCAGTAACATCTATTCTTTTATGTTATAATTAATTTTATATTTATTTGCAATCGAGAGAGGTGAATGGTGTAATAATTAGTTATGACAAGTAGGGTAACCGAAAGGGACTTACTATCAAGAGCGTGTTTTAGTTCAATCATATATTTCTGGTTCTTTAGTATTACAATTTTGAAGATTAATTTGTATAACCGAGAGGAGTGCAATTAGTTATTCAACTTGAGTAATAATATATATTTGTAATCGTGAGAGGAATTTATACCTTTTTGAGAAATAGAAATATTAAGTGAAGTCAAGATCCCAACACCTTTTACAATATTTGTGAAAAACAAAAATATTTACTATTGCTCTATTTATGAATTTTTATTTAGTTAATTTACAACTCAAATCTTTCTGATTTTCTCAAATAGTAATTAAAACAAGAAACGTCTGTAGAATAGATAAACTAATCTATGTGGGTTCAACATCTTTCTATACTATAATTTGATAGAGTACGAGTTTAATTTATACACACACTAAACACTCGTCACACGTGCAACCCGCACACCCAAAAGACTAGTATAATAAATGTACATGGGCACATACTTGACTCTATGCATTTTCATATGCAAAGGGTTGGTTTAAATTTTAATATGTAAATGTTTATATACAATGTCCCGGTGTGATTGTAGCTAATAAAATATGAGTTAAATATTTAGTTATCACTAATTAAAACTGAAAAAATATATATCTTGCTAACTCATAAAAAATCACAACCCAAATAAATTTTTCAAACAAGAGAAAGTTCTAAGCAAAGAGTGTGTGAGAAATTTGGAAAAAAATAAAATAAATTGACTATTATATACTAATAATAAACTAATTTTTAAAAGATAAAAGAAAAAAATAGCAAGTGAGTAGTAGATTTTTTTTTAATTTAAAAAGGGGGGGTTTGGGGGAGGGGGGTGAGGGAAGCTATGGAAAAGGAATAAACTAAATCGACAATTACGTAATAAAATAAACTAATTCAGAAAAAAATTATAAACCAATTGACTAGTAAATAAGGAGTAGTAAGTATCCATGATTTTTTTTTTTTTTATAGAAAACGTTACCGAAAAACAATTTAGAAAACAATCAATCAAGTTGTAGACTGGGATTTGAGCCCAGGTATGCAGGTAAGGAAAGGAACTAGAGCCGTCCAGAAACCAGCCTCGCCATTCAACTTTAATATTCAAGGGGGCCAAGGAAAATATATAAGGGTCCTCCGTATACATACAGTTTTGCCAAGGTTAACGGGTCCTGTGACCCCTCAACATTTGTGACGACCCGACCCGTCGTCTCATGCAGATATCCTTACTTGTTTGAGACTCCAGGTATGTTTCTTGACTCGCTCGAGGACGAGCATTTGTTTTAGTTGGGGAGGATGTGACGACCCGACCCGTCGTCTCATGTAATTCCATCCCGTTTTTCCCGTTATATACTTATTCATGTTTCAATATGTGTACTTGGTGAATTTGGGTCAATTCGGATCGAGCTTGGTGGGAAATGGGATAATTAGTCTTTTTATTAAAGGATTAGTTTGAAAAAGTCAACCGGATGTTGACTTGTGAGTTAGAAGGCTCGCAATTGATTTTCGGTGGTTTGGTTAGCTTCGAGAGATGATTTGTGACTTATGAGTGCGATCGGAATTGAATTTGGAGGTCCGGTGTAGAATTAGGCTTGAATTGGTGAAGTTTGAATTTTGGCGAATTCCAGTTGATAGGTGAGATTTTGATCCGAGGGTCGGAATAGAATTTCAAGAGTTGAAATAGCTTCGTTAGGTGATTTTGGATATGTCTGCAAATTTTCAGGTCATTCGGACGTCGTTTGGTTGGGTTTTCGATTGAATGAGAATTTTGAAAGTTTTAGTTTAACTTAGGCTTGAATCTGCGATTTGATGATTTTTGTGTTGATGGACGTTTTTTGACGATTGGAACAAGTTCGTATGATGTTTTGGAGTAGGTTGGTATTTTTGGTTGAGGTCCCGGGGGCCTCGGGGTGATTTCGGGTGATCAAACGGGCTATTTTGGTTTTGGGAGATAGCAGAGTTTCTGCTGAAGTGTTGCAGAAACTTTTTTCATCGCGTTCGCGTGAGGTGTAACGCGAATGCGTAGAGTAATTTGGAGGCCTGAAAAATTAGCCTTCGCGTTAGCAAGGGGGAAGTCGCGTTCGCGAAGCTATGGGATTTATGATCGCGTTCGCATAGGTCTGGGAAGTGGACCATCGCGTTCGCGATGGAGGTACCACGTTCGCGTAGAGTATTTTGGATTTCTTTTAAAATTTGGTCTTCGCGTTCGCGTGGGTGTTGTCGCGAACGCGATGAAGGAATTCCAGGTCTGGACAGAATGTTTAAGGACATTTCATCCGCGAACTAATTCATTTCTTTCACCATTTTTGGGCATCTTGGAAGCTTTTGGCGAGGGGTTAAGAAGGTTTCGACTGGGAATCATTTGAAGTTAAATTTTATGAGTTAAATACATGATTTTATTGAAGAATCATCCTTGAAATTCATGAGATTATGGCTAAATTATAGGAAATTAGGGCTTGAAGTAAAAATTATAAATTTGGGGTTTGAGGGGCCATTTGTGGTCCAATTTGAGAGTTCTTGGTATGTACGGACTCGTGGTGAGACAAGGATTCCGGAAATGTAAATTTCATAATTTTTTGAGATATGGGCCCGGGGCTTGGGTTTTGCCAACTTCGTGTTTTTGGGTGTTTTTCGAGTTCTTTCAATTGGGTTATGTCCCATTAGCTTATCATAAACTATTCGTTGTGGTTTTGGCTAGATTCTACGCACGAGGAGGCTAATTTGAGAGGCAAGGGCATAGCAAGCTAGACTTGACCGTTTTGAGGTGAGTAATGATTTTAAATGATGCCCTGAGGGTTTGAAACCCGAATTACACAACATAATGCTATGCTGAGATGAGAAACGCGTTGTATGATTAGCGCGGGGTCATTTACTATTGGAGATTGCGACTTGGTCCATCCCAGTTGATATTTTACAGCGTATTTGATAAAGATTTACTGTTTTTCACCATGATTTGGGCTTATTGCCATATTTGGGCTTCGTGCCAATTACTTGAAATCTTTTGTGGATTTACATTACTATTTTCCTCACTAATTGAAATATTATTTGAACTCAGTCCAATTGAATTATACTATTTCATGAACTCAGCTACATTTATACTCAACTTGAGATTTAAATGATATTTATAATGTTGTTTGAGCTGAGCACC
>MU688019.1:0-54291 GCA_026770625.1 Nicotiana glauca | reverse complement strand
ATGAGAGGATATGTTGAGTGATGTGAGGAGGCTTCCAGGCCTCGAGTGTTATGTGAGGAGGCTTTCAGGCCTCGAGTGTGATGTGTGAAGGCTTTAAAGCCTATTGATATTGCGCTTGGGCTGTAGGAGCCCCTCTGGAGTCTGTACACACCTCCAGTGACCGCAGGGTACCCAGGTGAGTTGGGAGTGAGCCCGAGAGGCTGATGTTGTGTGATGGTGAGTTGGGAGTGAGCCCGTGGGGCTGATACTGTGCTAAGGAATCGATATTAAGCCCGAGGGGCGAGTTTCTGGTTATCCTTTACTTGTTGAAATTTATTGTCTTCACTATTTTCAAATAGATTTATCTGTTACTCCACAGATTTATTGTATAATTGATTTTACTGCTTGAAATAGCGTCATTTGTGCCTTTATGGGATTTTATGCTTCCAGTCGTTATTTATTTTTATTACTCACTAAGTTGGAGTACTCACTTTACTCCCTACACCTTTTGTGCAGATATAGGGATCCAGAAGGCATAGCTGAGTTTGTTGCTGCTGTCTAGTTCATCTGTCGGAGTCATCGAGGTAGCTGCCTGGCGTCCACAGGACCCATTTTCTCCTCTTATCTTTCTTTACTTTCGCAGCTAGACTTTTATATGTATAGGATATTGCTCTGTTGTATCTAGAGTCTCTGACTCGTGACGCCAGATCTGATATGGGCTATTTTGGATATTATTGCGGTTTCCGCACAGTTGTTCTTACTATCAGACTGAGATTTTCCTTATTCGGTGTTTTCAAGTTTAATAACTGATAAGGATCTTTGTAAACTTGGGATGAAAATGTTCTAAAGGTCGGGCTTGCCTAACAAGGTGTTGGGCGCCATCACGACCGGGGTTTGGGGTCGTGACAAGTTGGTATCAGAGCCTAGGTTACTAGGCCTCATGAGTCATGAGCCGGTTAGTAGAGTCTCGCGGATCGGTATGGAGACGTCTGTATTTATCCTTGAGAGGCTGCAAAACTTTTAGGAAACACTTCATATTCTTGAACTCTTGTCGTGCGGCTTTGTTTTTTTGAGAACTAAATTTCTGTATTTTATTCTCTCGCAGATGGTGAGAACTCGTGCTACCGGACATGGCGAACGACCACCATTGCCACCTACTAGAGGCCGTGGACGCGGCCGTGGTCGTGGTCGAGGTAGAGCAGTAGGGGCAACAGCAGGGGCAGCACCAGTTGACCCACCAGTTGCCCCCACTCAGGATCAGCCTCCAGCTGTAGAGATTCCAGCAGCACCTGCTCAGGCACCAGCTGTGCCTATTGTGATTCCTGGTCTTAAGGAGGCCCTAGCTCAGATTTTATTGGTTTTCACTGGCCTGGCTCAGGCAGTCTCGACCACTACCGCCGCAGCTACATCTCAGACCAGGGGTGGTTGTCAGACCCCCGCAGCTCGCACTCTTGAGCAGGTAGTATAGGGTTTGCAGACACCAAAGGCGCCACCAGCTCAGCAGGTTGCCCCAGTTCAGCCAGTTGCCCCAGTTCAGCCAGTTGCACCGGTTCAGGATGTTATGGGTCCAGTTATGCCAGACGATGAGCAGCGTCGTCTTGAGAGGTTCAGCAGGCTTTCACCTCCTACTTTCAGCGGTATTCCGGGTGAGGATGCCCGGGGCTTTCTCGACAAGTGTCGACGTATGCTTCGGACAGCAGGGATCTTAGAGTCGAGCGGGTTATCATTTACCACCTTTCAGTTCTCAGGAGCAGCCTTTTCATGGTAGGAGGCATATGAGCGGCGTAGGCCAGCAGGTGCAGCGCCATTGTCATGGCAGGAGTTCTCCACTATCTTTGTAGAGAAGTGGGTACCACGATCGCAGAGAGAGGAGCTGTGTAGGCAGTTTGAGTGGCTTCGTCAGGGAGATATGACTGTGACGCAGTATGAGGTGAGATTCTCAGAGTTGGCTCGTTAAGCTCCATGGATGGTCCCGACTGATCAGGAACGGATTAGACGGTTTGTGGACGGACTCATTTATCCCATCCGTATTCTGATGACTCGAGAGAGGATCCTGAGCCATACCTTTGAGGATGTAGTGGATATTGCTCGTGATATTGAGACGGCTCGCCGACAGGAGAGAGAGGAGAGGGAGGCCAAGAGGCCTCGAGGATCAGGTAGCTTCAGTGGTGCTCCGTCTAGGGCCCAGGTCCAACAGAGCAGAGGTCGTTCTTTTAGGCCTCATCAGTCGGCTCGCTCAAAGTATCGCGGGTCATCTTCTGGTCGAGGTTATCAGGGCTCTCAACAGAGTCAGCCATTTCTTAGTGCACTTCCAGCTCAGAGTTCTTCGCGTGCCCCATCTGTTCAGGGTTCTTCCGCACCGAGCGCACCAGCTAGCCACTTCGGTGCGAGGGGTTCTTTTCAGTCCCGTCCTCCAGCACCTAGTGGCTGTTATGAGTGTGGAGAGTTAGGACATATGTGGAAGCAATGTCCTTATCGTGCTGCCAGTTCATCACAGCAGAGGGGTCACCCCTCGTCTTCTACACCAGTATCTTCAGCACCCGCCCCGCCAGCTAGGGGTGAGGGTCAGGCAGCTAGGGGTCGCCCCAGAGGGGGAGGCCGATCGGGTGGTGGTCAGGCTCGATTCTATGCTCTTCAAGGCCGGTCAGATGCTATTGCTTCAGATGTTGTTATCACAGGTATTATTTCAGTCTGCCACAGGGATGCCTAAGTTTTATTTGATCCCGTATCTACTTATTCCTATGTATCTTCATACTTTGCTCATCATTTGGGTACGACCTAAGGGTGTCTTGCTTTACCTGTGCACGTATCTACCCCGGTGGGCGACACTATTATTGTGGACCATGTATATCGATCATGTCTTGTTACTATTGGGGGTTTAGAGACCCGAGTTGATTTGTTGTTGTTGAGAATGGTAGACTTTGATGTGATTCTGGGTATGGATTGGCTATCTCCGTACCATGCTATTCTGGACTGTCATGCCAAGACAGTTACGTTGGCCATTCTGGGTGTTCCGAGGAATGAGTGGCGAGGTTCGATTGATTATGTTTCCAGCAGGGTGATTTCTTTCTTAAAGGCCCAGCGGATGGTTAGGAAGGGATGTTTATCATATTTAGCATTTGTGAGAGATGTTGGAGCTGAGACTCCCAGTATTGATTCTGTTCCAGTTGTGCGGGATTTCCCAGATGTGTTTCCAGCAGACCTGTCGGGCATGCCGCCGGACAGGGATATTGATTTTGGTATCGATCTGGTGCCGGGCACTCAGCCCATCTCTATTACTCCTTATCGTATGGCACCAGCTGAGTTAAAGGAATTGAAGGAGCAGCTTCAGGAATACCTAGATAAGGGGTTCATTCGCCCGAGTGTGTCACCGTGTGGTGCACCGGTCTTGTTTGTTAAGAAGAAAGATGGCTCAATGAGGATATGTATTGATTACAGGCAGCTGAACAAGGTAAGAGTGAAGAACAAGTATCCCCTACCGCACATTGATGATTTGTTTGATCAGCTCCAGAGAGCAAGGGTATTCTCGAAGATTGATCTTCGTTCAGGTTATCACCAGCTGAAGATTAGGGATTCTGATATTATGAAGACAGCTTTCAGGATGAGATATGGCCATTATGAGTTTCTAGTTATGTATTTTGGGCTAACTAACGCCCCAGCCGCGTTCATGCATTTGATGAATAGTGTGTTCCGGCCGTATCTTGATTCCTTTGTGATTGTGTTTATTGATGACCTCCTGGTATACTCGCGCAGCCAGGAGGAGCATGCACAGCATTTGAGAGTGGTACTGCAGAGATTAGGGGAGGAGAAGCTTTATGCAAAGTTCTCCAAGTGTGAGTTCTGGCTTGGGCCTGTGGCTTTTCTAGGACACGTGGTGTCCAGTGATGGTATTCAGGTTGACCCAAAGAAGATAGAGGCAGTGCAGAGTTGGCCTAGATCGTCCTCAGCTACGGAGATCCGTAGTTTCCTCGGTTTGGCAGGTTATTATCATCGGCTTATCTAGGGATTTTCATTTATTGCTTCGTCCTTGACCAAGTTGATGCAGAAGGGTGCACCATTCGTATGGTCGGATGAGTGCGAGGAGAGCTTCCAGAATCTCAAGACAGCCTTAACCATAGCTCCAGTGTTAGTCTTGCCATCAGCTTCAGGTTCTTACACCGTGTATTGTGATGCTTCGAGAGTTGGGATTGGATGCGTGTTGATGCATGAGGGTAGAGTTATTGCTTATGCTTCTCGTCAGTTGAAGCCTCACGAGAAGAACTACCCTGTTCATGATTTGGAGTTGGCTGCCATAGTTCATGCCTTGAAGATTTGGAGGCACTATCTATATGGTGTATCTTGTGAGGTGTATACCGACCATCGTAGTCTTCAGCACTTGTTTAAGCAGAAAGATCTAAATTTAAGGCAGCGGAGGTGGCTTGAGTTGCTTAAGGATTATGACATTACCATTTTATATCATCTGGGGAGGGCCAATGTAATGGCCGATGCTTTGAGCTGAAAGGCAGTTAGTATGGGCAGCTTGGCGTATATTCCAATTGGGGAGAGACCCTTTACAGTTGATGTTCAGGCGTTAGCCAATCGGATGGTGAGATTAGATATTTCAGAGCCGAGCCGGGTGTTGGCTTGCGTGGTTTCTCGGTCCTCTTTATATGACCGTATTTGTGAGCGCCAGTATGATGATCCACATTTGATTGTCCTTAAGGACAGAGTTCAGCATGATGATGCCAGGGATGTTACTATCGATAGTGATGGTGTGATGAGGATGCAGGGCCGGATTTGCGTGCCCAATATGGATGGGCTTCGGGAGTTGATATTAGAGGAGGCCCATAGCTCGCGGTATTCTATTCATCCAGGCGCCGCGAAGATGTATCAGGACTTGAGGCAGCATTACTGGTGGAGAAGAATGAAGAAGGATATTGTGAGTCATGTAGCTCGGTGCCTCAACTGTCAGCAGGTTAAGTATGAACATCAGAGGCCCGATGGTGTGCTTCAGCGTATGGATATTCCCAAGTGGAAATGGGAAAGGATTACTATGGACTTCGTGAGTGGTCTCCCTCGGACAACGAGGAAGTTTGATTCAGTTTGTGTGATTGTGGATCGGCTGACCAAGTCCGCTCACTTCATTCCTGTATGTACTACCTATTCTTCGGAGCGGCTAGCAGAGATTTTCATCAGAGATTGTGCGGTTGCATGGGGTCCCAGTTTCTATTATATCAGATAGAGGTACTCAGTTTACTTCTCAGTTCTGGAGGACTTTATAGCGAGAGTTGGGTTCACAGGTAGAGTTGAGCATGCCGTTTCATCCTCAGCGGACGGGCAGTCCGAGCGTACCATTAAGATATTGGAGGACATGTTGTGTGCCTGTGTTATTGACTTTGGAGGTTCTTGGGCTGATTACTTGCCTCTTGCAGAGTTTGCATACAACAATAGCTACCAATCCAGCATTCAGATGGCGCCATATGAGGCTTTATATGGGAGACGGTGTAGATCTTCGGTTGGTTGGTTTGAGCCCGGCGAGGCTAGGTTGTTGGGGACAGAGTTGGTCCAGGATGCTTTGGACAAGGTGAAGGTGATTCAGGAGAGACTTCGCACAGCCCAGTCGCGCCAGAAGAGTTATGCGGACCGGAAGGTCCGGGATGTGTCATATTCAGTGGGTGAGAAGGTCTTGCTGAAGGTTTCGCCTATGAAGGGCGTCATGAGATTTGGAAAGAAAGGAAAGCTAAGTCCGAGATTCATTGGCCCTTTTGAGATACTCAGGAGGATTGGAGAGGTGGCCTATATGCTTGCTTTGCCACCCAGCCTATCGGGAGTTCATCCGGTATTTCACGTGTCTATGCTCCGAAAGTATGTTGGGGACCCATCTCATGTGTTGCACTTGAGTACAGTTCAGTTAGATGATGACTTGACTTATGATGTGGAGCCTGTAGCTATTTTGGTCGACAGGTTCGGAGATTGAGGTCTAAGGATATAGCGTCAGTGAAGGTGCAGTGGAGAGGTCGGCCCGTGGAGGAGGCTACTTGGGAGACCGAGCAGGAGATGCAGAGCAGATATCCTCACTTGTTTGAGACTCCAGGTATGTTTCTTGACTCGCTCGAGGACGAGCATTTATTTTAGTTGGGGAGGATGTGACGACCCAACCCGTCGTCTCATGTAATTCCATCCCTTTTTCCCCGTTATATGCTTATTCATGTTTCAATATGTGTACTTGGTGAATTTGGGTCAATTCGGATCGAGCTTGGTGGGAAATGGGACAAGGAGTCTCTTTAATAAAGGATTTGTTTGAAAAAGTCAACCGGATGTTGACTTGTGAGTTAGAGGGCTCGGAATTGATTTCCGGTGGTTCGATTAGCTTCGGGAGATGATTTGTGACTTAGGGGTGCGATCAGAATTAAATTTGGAGGTCCGGTGTAGAATTAGGCTTGAATTGGCGAAATTTGAATTTTGGCGAATTCCGGTTGATAGGTGAGTTTTTGATCCGAGGGTCAGAATGGAATTCCGAGAGTTGCAATAGCTTCATTAGGTGATTTTGGATATGTCTGCAAATTTTCAGGTCATTCGGAAGTCGTTTTGGTTGGGTTTTCGATTGAATGAGAATTTTGAAAGTTTTAATTTAACTTAGGCTTGAATCCATCGCGATTTGATGATTTTTGAGTTGATGGACGTGTTTTGACGATTGGAACAAGTTCGTATGATGTTTTGGAGTAGGTTGGTGTTTTTGGTTGAGGTCCCGGGGGCCTCGGGGTGATTTCGGGTGATCAAATGGACTATTTTGTTTTGGGAGATAGCAGATTTTCTGCTGAAGTGTTGCAGAAACTTTGTTCATCGCGTTCGCATGAGGTGTAACGCAAACGCGTAGAGTAATTTGGAGGCCTGGAAAATTAGCCTTCACATTTGCGAAGGGGAAGTCGCGTTCGCGAAGCTATGGGATTTAATTGATCGCGTTCGCGTAGGTCTGGGAAGTGGACCATCGCGTTCGCGATGGAGGTGCCGCGTTCGCGTAGAGTATTTTGAATTTTTTTTAAAATTTGGTCTTCGCATTCGCGTGGGTGTTGTCGCGAACGCGATGAAGGAATTCCAGGTCTGGACAGAATGTTTAAGCACATTTCATCCGCGAACTAATTCATTTCTTTCACCATTTTTGGGCATCTTAGGAGCTTTTGGCGAGGGATTAAGTGGGTTTCGACTGGGAATCGTTTGGAGGTAAGTTTTATGAGTTAAATACATGATTTTATTGAAGAATCATCCTTAAAATTCATGAGATTATGGCTAAATTATAAGAAATTAGGGCTTGAAGTAAAAATTATAAATTTGGGGTTTGAGGGGTCATTTGTGGTCCGATTTGGGAGTTCTTGGTATGTACGGGCTCGTGATGAGACGAGGATTCCGGAAATGTAAATTTCATAATTTTTCGAGACGTGGGCCCAGGGCTCGGGTTTTGCCAACTTCGTATTTTTGGGTATTTTTCGAGTTCTTTCAATTGGGTTGTGTCCCATTAGCTTATCATAACTTATTCGTTGTGGTTTTGGCCAGATTCTACGCACGAGGAGGCTAATTTGAGAGGAAAGGGCATAAAAATCTAGACTTTAACCGTCTTGAGGTGAGTAATGATTTTAAATGATGTCCTGAGGGTTTGAAATCCCGAATTGCACAACATACTGCTATGTTGAGATGAGACACGCGTTGTATGACTAGCGCGGGGTCACTTACTATTGGGGATTGCGACTTGGTCCATCCCAGTTGATATTTTACCGCGTATTTGATAATGATTTACTTTTTTTCACCATGATTTGGGCTTATTGCCATATTTGTGCTCCGTGCCAATTGCTTGAAATCTTTTGTGGATTTACATCACTATTTTCCTCACTAATTGAAATATTATTTGAACTCAGTCCAATTGAATTATACTATTTCATGAACTCAGCTACATTTATACTCAACTTGAGATTTAAATGATATTTATAAAGTTGTTTGAGCTGAGCACCATTGTTTTAATAATGCCTAAGGGGCTTATGATTATTTTTCTTGACTGATTGAGGCCGAGGGCCATATGAGAGGATATGTTGAGTGATGTGAGGAGGCTTCCAGGCCTCGAGTGTTATGTGAGGAGGCTTTCAGGCCTCGAGTGTGATGTGTGAAGGCTTTAAGACCTATTGATATTGCGCTTGGGCTTTAGGAGCCCCTCCGGAGTCTGTACACACCCCCAGTGAGCGCACGGTACCCAGGTGAGTTGGGAGTGAGCCCGAGAGGCTGATGTTGTGTGATGATGAGTTGGGAGTGAGCCCGAGAGGCTGATGTTGTGTGATGGTGAGTTGGGAATGAGCCCATGGGGCTGATACTGTGCTAAGGAATCGATATTAAGCCCGAGGGGCAAGTTTCTGGTTATTCTTTACTTGTTGAAATTAATTGTCTTCACTGTTTTCAAAGAGAGTTATCTGTTACTCCACGGATTTATTGTATAATTGATTTTACTGCTTGAAATAGCGTCATTTGTGTCTTTATGGGATTTTATGCTTTCAGTCGTTATTTATTTTTATTACTCACTAAGTTGGAGTACTTACTTTACTCCCTGCACCTTGTGTGCACATACAGGGATCCAGGAGGCATAGGTGAGTTTGTTGCTGCTGCCTAGTTCATCTGTCGAAGTCATCGAGGTAGCTACCTGGCGTCCGCAGGACCCGATTTCTCCTCTTATCTTTTTTTACTTCCGCAGCTAGATGTATAGGATGTTGCTCTGTTGTATCTAGAGGCTCTGACTCGTGACGCCAGATCTGATATGGGCTGTTTTGGATATTATTGCGGTTTCCGCGCAGTTGTTATTACTATCAGACTGAGATTTTCCTTATTCGGTGTTTTCAAGTTTAATAACTGATAAGGAGCTTTGTAAACTTGGGATGAAAATATTCTAAAGGTCGAGCTTGCCTAACAAGGTGTTGGGCGCCATCACGACCGGGGTTTGGGGTCGTGACAACATTCTATGTAGGTCTACCCCTGGGTGTAAGCATCGCAAGGTGTGAAGTCAAATCGTACTAAAGACAATAAAAAAATTTAGAAAATGAGAGATTAAAAATAAGTAAAAGCAGAATGAAAGACAGTCCTATATTGACAAGGACGAGCTTTTTCACGAAGAAAGCTACGCACTCAACTGCTTGTATATCGATTGGAAAGAAGCAGCTGCAAATGTTATCAGTGGTTCTTCCTTCCTATCTCATCTATCTATAAGAGTTGCTTGATTCTCCCCCGTCTTTAATAGGACCGGACTAAGTTCGGGCAGATCTTTGTTCCATTTCACGGATGCATCGCATTGAGAATCGAATTAGGTCCCAACGAGCGAATCAATGTTTTACTACCAATTACAAGTTTTATGTTCAACTGTTGTATAAGGGGGACGTTGAAAACATTCTAGCAGATAGTATGTAATACTCTTATCAAAACGAGCACTATACTCTTTCTTAGTTTAGGGCAGAAACATGCTCAAGGAACCAAAGCTAGCCCTAAGAATGGAATTTTTACCAACGCCCAAAGAAAATATTTTGTTCCGAATGAACAAGATATTGAGAAAATGTCCATACGTAAAATTAGAATTATTGATACGGGCATTTTTTTTTATAGAAAAGGGGAATCTTGCATTCCAAACAGAAGTGATGTGGATTATTCAAGAATTGAAGTCTATTTGCTTTATAAAAAGAATATATAAATGAACTTCTATGAAATGATTTCACCGGGATTCAACCAATTGTCTTGATTGTGGAGTATCATTGAGAAATCGGAATCCGGGTTATCAAAGAATTTTCTGAGATTATTTTATTTTTTATTCACTAGTACACTGAGCGCTACAACTAGCAGCCCCTTTACTAGGTTGGGAATAGTTTGAAACTCATGTAATTAACCTATTTTTCTTTTAGTTTACCCTAAAATGGGGTTACCTTTATATCTCCCTCGTCTAGTCGAGATTCCCTAAGAGAAAGGGATCAAATTTGTAGTTATAGTTTTTATATGTCAATCCAATCTCGCTTCTATTCATCATCCATTATGAGGAAAGATTCTTGAATAACATGCTAAGAATACACAATTCTCACAAATTAAAGCAGATGATGTTAATTTATAGCATGTTTGTCCAAGTTTTTGTTTTCTTTCGTTAAAATTATTTTTAAAGTTGAGTTGTTTGAACAAGTTTTTAAAGGAAAAAATTTATTTTTGAGTTGAAGCAAAAGTAGTTTTTGAGAAGCAAAAAAAAAAGGTTCTCCCAAAACACTTTTGAAAAATACACTTAGAAATATATTTTAAGAATTTGGCCAAATACTACTATTGCTTAAATTAAGTAGTCAAACACACTATAGTTATAAATACTACTCCCTCTGCCAGTTTATGTGAATCTATTTCTTTTTTGGTCCATTCCAAAAAGAATGAACCCTTTCTAAATTTGGTAACAATTTGGCTTAAACTTACAAATTTATCCTTAATGAGAAGCTTTTATAACCACACAAATACTCTGGGCCCCATTTGGACTTGTTTAGGACCATAAATTTCAAAAATCTTTATTTTTTTTAAACTCTGTGTCCAGTCAAACATGTTCACATAAATTGAAACGGAAGGAGTACTTTAAAATGACACTTATGCAGCTTTAAACTTCCATGTAGTTAAGAAAAAAAAGATATGAAGCGAATGTGCATATCTCCGCACAATGGCATGTCTCTCTATAAGCATCATATTTTAAAAACTTCTACAGTTATATAGTTCAAGTGATGAAATGAACGTGAATTTGGCCACTTTGAAATATGTTATATTAGTTAGTATTTGATGGGAGTATTTGTGTCACGTCCCGGATTTCTCACCGTCGGGAGTCGTGATGGCGCCTACTGTTAGGAGCTAGGCAAGTCAACTAACTATTAACCTTTTAGGCAAACATCGACAATATTAAGGCAAGGAGACATTTAATATAAAAACGGAAGTTTTAAATATAAATAAACTGAAAACAAGTGCGGAAATTCAATTACAACCTCTACCCAAGACTGGAGTCACTAACTCACGAACATCTATATAATGCTAAACACAAGGTATGAATAAAACACAATACTGTTTGTTCCGGTACAAGGATAACAAACGAATGACAAAGATAGAAGAGACTCTGGGCCATGCGGACGTCAGCAAGGCTACTTCGAAATCTCTGGACTGAAGTCAGCTCCCAATCAACTACTGCTGTCCAAAAGCTGCTCCGGCTCCGTGATCTGTGCAAAAGAGCACAGAACTGTAGCATCAGCACAACCAACCCCATGTGCTGGTAAGTGCATGGCCTAACCTCGACGAAGTAGTGACGAGGCTAGACCGGACTACCAATCAAACATGTTTAGTTCAAATATATACATATGCAATAGAAGAGAATACAGAAATTTAACAAGTCAAGAGGGATGGGAGCATGTTGTAGGGGCTGTAATAGTTTAAAATATAAAATTAATAAATAAGGAATGAAACGGTACAACTACAAAGCCAACGAGAGTAGAAAAACAATCAAAATATGGCACAGAATGTCCCTTCGTGCATTAATAATCAAAACATGGCACAGAATGTCCCTTCGTGCATTAATAATCAAAACATGGCACAGAATGTTCCTTCGTGCATTAATAATCAAAACATGGCACAGAATGTTCCTTCGTGCATTAATAATCAAAACATGAAACGGAATGTTCCTTCGTGCATTAACATATCCTTAACACAAATTGTGAGCGGCATCAACCTTCGTGTTTTATCACTCTTCCTCACCCAAGCAACAATCACAACCAATAAGGGCGAGGGGATAGACAAAACAGTAATAGAAGTCCCGACAAAGGAAACACAAGCAAACGGTTAAATTCCGGCAAGGGAACAACAACAATAACCTTCACATCCCGGTAAGGGAGATAATCACTATACGAATACAGCCCGACAAGGAAATAATCACAGTTTTTCCTCATACTCTTCACATTATATAGAAATCATCAATTACACAAGGAAGAATCACAACAAAATTAGAATAAGCACAAATAAGGACTCACGGTCATGCTAGACACCAATGTATAGATACTCGTCACCATACCTATACACCGTACTCGAAAATTAGCAATTAGAAACCAATTCTCTAATCCTACTCCCTCAAGCCAAGGTTTGATCAAACACTTACCTTGAATGCTCCAAACTCAACTCAAGCCTCTAGTATAACTTTACCCCTTGAATTCACCACCAAACCGCTTGAATCTAGTCACAAATTACTTGAATGTATCAACAAATGCTAATTGAATCAATTTGAATGCATGAAAATAAATTTCTAAATTTTTTACTCAAAATTCCCAAAATGCCCCTGGGCCCACGTGGTTTAAACCGGAGGTTCGAACTAAAACCCGGTTACCTTTTTCTCCCACGAGTTCATATCTATGATTTATTTTGAAATCGGACCTCAAATTGACGTCCAACTCCCCAATTTGAAGAAAACCTAGGTTCTACCCAAAATCCTCATTTTCACCCATGAAAATCCTTAATTTTAAGATGAAAACATGATAAATGATGTAAATGATTGAAGGGATTAAGTAAAAATTGACTTACAAATGATTTGGGGAAGAAAGTTTTCTTCGAAAATCTCCTATGGAGTGTTTGAGTTGAAAGAATGAAGAAATGAGGGTTAAAATTCGTCTAAATATGAAAAATTACAGGCCTCAAATATGGGAAATGCAAAGTTGGGTTCCCAATTGTGAACCCTGTAGGCTTGGAAAATGTAAAATTTAAGTTCGCATTTGCAAACCCCGGTCTAGTTGACAAGTTTCGCATTTGCGAAAACCTGATCGTATTTGCGAAAGGCGACACCTAGCATTTGCGAGAGAAATCGTCGCATTTGCAACCTCTGCCTGGATTTCCTAGACTTCACAATTGCGACACGATGCTCGCATTTGCGAGCTCGCAATTGCGAGTCCAGTCTTCGCATTTGCGAAAATCACAAAAGCCTTCATACCGGATCTTTAAAAATTCAAAAATGCAATATGTGGCCTATCCAAAACTCACCCGAGCCCTCGGGGCTCCAAACCAATTATGCACACAATCTCAAAAATATCATACGGACTTACTCATGCGATCAAATCGCCAAAATAACATCATATACTTATAATCATGCCTCAAATCACATGATTTCTTCCAACTTTTTATAAGACACAAATTTCTATTTTAAAGTCCGAAACACGTCAAATGACGTCCGTTTTCAACCAAACTTTGCAGAAAGCGCTTAAATCACATATAAGACTTGTACCGGGCATCAGAACTAAAATACAATCCCGATACCATAATCTTCTCATCAAATTTCCTTTTTATTTTCCTTAATTAATTTCAGAAAATAATTTCACACAAAAATTCATTTCTCGGGCTTGGGACCTCGGAATTCGATTCCGGGCATACTATGACGAACCAAAAGGGGGTCATCACCTATTTTCTCTTTTTCGCATTTTTGAGGCCTTGAAAACCTCACTTTTAGTCGCCTCGATTTGCATGCGCAGTTCGGGCGCGTAGCCGGAAAGCTTAAATATGAATTCTATGTAAAATTTATGAATTTTGATATTAATATGATTAAAGTTGACTTTGGTCACCATTTTAGGTAAACAGACTCAGACCCATGATTTGACGGTCCCGGAGAGTCCATAGAAAAATATAGGACTCGGATGTATGCCTGGAATCGAAATTCCAGGTCCCGAGCCCGAGAAATAAATTTTTAAAAAAAAATTTTTTTTAGAATTATTAAGAAAATTGGAAATGAAATTTGATTAGAAGAGTGTGGTATCGGGCTTGAATTTCGGTTCCGACACCCGGTACGAATCTTATATATGATTTAAGCACTTCCTGTGGTATTTGGTCGAAATCGGACGTCGTTTGACGTGTTTCGGACCTAAATATCTAAAAATGAAAGTTTATGAAGTTTGATGAAAAAAGTGATGATTTTGAGGTGTCCTCGTTTTAGATGTTATTTTGGCGATTTGATCGCACGGTTGAGTCCGTAGTATGTTTTTGAGTTTATATGTATGTTCGGTTTGGAGCTCCGAGGGCTCGGGTGAGTTTTGAGTGGGTCCCAAGAGGTCTTAGACTTAGAAATAGCAAGTGGTTGCAGGTTCAGGATTTGCAGGCCCCCAGCGCTCCCGCAGTCAAATCCGTGCGGCTTTCAGCGCCCGCAGTCAAATCCGCACGGTCCGTGCTGGAAGCCGCGCAGCCGCGGTACATCTCTGTGCGGTCCGCGTGGCTAAGTTCAAAGGGGCCAGTGGTCCTAGGTCGACCAACGCGGCTGCGTGCCAAATCTCCGCAATCCGCGCGACTGCGGTACATCTCCGCGTGGTCCGCGTGGCTAAGTTTAGAGGGGGATCATTTCCAGTCCCTCAGCGTGGCCGCGGCGCACTTTTGTGCGGTCCGCGCTGAGCCTCCAGTGGGGTGTAACAGGCAGGGTTTCAGTCATTTTCACTTTTTTTCAAACCCAAAACACAAGAGGCGATTTTCCAAACGATTTTTCTTCTTCAAAACGATTGGTAAGTGATTTCTAACTTATTTTTTTTACTCCTTAACATCTTTACATATAATTTCAAACTTCAAAACAAAGATTTCAATGGTAAATTTGGGAACTTAGGGTAGAACCTAGGGTTTCTAAAATTGGGGGTGTTGGACCTCAATTCGAGGTTCGATTCCAAAATAAATTAATATTTGGGTTGATGGGGAAATGGGTAATCGGGTTTTGGTTCAAACCTCGGGTTTTGACCATGTGGATCCGATGCGATTTTGAAATTTTTGGGAAGAAAGGTTGGAAATCTATATTTAGGCATTGAGTTTGATTGTTTAGCTATTATCGATATCGTAAAGTCGTTATTTCGTAGATTTGACTGAGTTGGAGCCGAATTCGAGAGGGAAAGCGGTCGTTGTGGATTGATTTAGCCATGAAAGTTGAGGTAAGTGTTTGGTCTAACTTTTGCTTGAGGAAATAGGAGTAGAGTCTTATTTGCTAATTGCTAATTGTTGATTACGGTGTATAGGCATGGTGACGAGTATCGATACACTAGTATCAAGCATGACCGTGAGTCCTAAATTGCTAAATTATCGAATTCGTAATTGTTATTTATGAGGAATTGGTTGTAAATCTTTAACGCTGAGCCAGTAATTGTTGAGACTAAGTATGGATCTAATTGTGTTAAGTAGAAATTGAATGAGTTTGGTTATAGCTGGATCTCCCTTGCCGGGAGGGTTTATTATATTACCTTATTCCCTTGCCGGGATAGTTTATTATACCATCTTTCTCCCTTACCGGAATTATATTGTGGATTGTGTTTAAATAAATGGGATCGTGTGGCACGCTGACCACGAGATATCATGAAATGGGATCGTGTGGCACGCTGACCACGAGATATCAAAGAAATGGGATCGTGTGGCACGCCGAGCACGAGATATTATGAAATGGGAACGTGTGGCATGCCAACCACGTGATATTATTGTAATGGGAGTGTGTGGTACGCCTACCACGTGATATAAGGAAATGGGATCGTGTTGCACGCCTGCAACAAGAGGAAATTGAAATAAGTAAAAAGTGGGACGTTGTTCCATTATTCTGTGTTAGAAGGAATCAGATGTAGTTTCGTCATTTATTCCTGATATTCTCTTTTTACCTGCTATCCCCCTGAGCATGTCCCCCTCCCAGTTTTTACTTGCTGCTTTCTACTGTTATTTCATTGCACTTGTATATATATATCTGTACAGGTTATCTGGTAGTCTGGTCTAGCCTCGTCACTACTTCGCCGGGGTTAGGTTAGGCACTTACCAGCACATGGGGTCGGTTGTGTTGATGCTACACTTTATGCATCCTTTTTGCACAGATCTCGGAGCCGGAGCAGCTTTTGGACAGCAATAGTTGATTGGGAGATGATTTCAGTCCAGGGACATTCGAGGTAACCTTGCTGACGTCCGCAGGCTCGGAGTCCCCTTCTATTTTATTTAGTTTGTTATCATCTTGTACCGAAGCAGACAGTTTTATGTTTCATTCAGACCTTGTATTTAGTATTCTCTAGACGTTCATGAGTATTGTGATACCAGTCTTGGGTAGAGAATTTTGTTAAACTTCCGCATTTCTTCAGTTAATTATATATTGAGACTTCTGCATTACCATATTATGTATTGTTGTTACTAAATGATTGATAATCGCTAAAAGAAGTAAATTAACTTGGCTTGCCTAGCTCCTATTAGTAGGCGCCATCACGACTCCCGAAGGTGGGAAATTCGGGTCGTGACACATACGATCAAGTCCCATATTTTCCTACGGACCCTCCGGGACCGTCAAATCACGTGTCCGGATCCGTTTACCCAAAATATTGACCAAAGTAAACTTTAATATTAATATCAAAATTCATCAATTTTTACACAGAATTCATATTTAAGCTTTCCGGCTACGCGCCCGAATTGCGCACGCAAATCGAGGTGATTAAAAGGGAGGTTTTCAAGGCCTCGGAAGTGCGGAAAGGAGAGAAAACAGGTGATGACCCTTTTAGGTCGTCACAATTTGAGAAGAGGTTGTTTTGTCCCTCGTCGAAAAAAAGAAAGAAAGGAAGAAGTGTTTAAAGTGTTTCGATGTTTACATAGTTTGAATATTTTAAAGGATGTTTTAGAGAGAAATTAAAATTTGACTATATTATATTATTAATAGTCAAGATTTGGCAATTAGAAATTTGACTATATTATTTTTTAAAATTCAAAATAGGTGACTATTAGTTTTAAAAGGTGCTGAAGATATGAGTCTGTTATTCCAGCAGACTCCTACATGTAATATAAATACCCATATCATCTCCAAAATAAAATACATCTGAAAATTTTCATCTCCTTCTCTTTTACTTATTTTTCACAACTTACAAATATTTTATTCTTGTGGAAAATTTGAGTTAATTGTTGAAACTCAAATTTCACAGGCTTTTTAAAATCCCAGAGGAGTTCTACTATTATCCGTGCAATAAGCCAACAACAAAGTTGAAAGCTTAAATTTCTTAAAAATAAATCCCAACAATATCAATCATAGTGATTACATCTATTACTTTTAATAATAAACCATAGATTAATTAGAAACCCATTATACATTAATCATGTATACTATGCAAGTATTTCTAGATTTGCTCCAAAACACCATATTGTCTTATATGGCAACGGGTTGGTTGAGATAACCAAGCAGCGTGAAAGGGACTAACAAATTTGAACTCAAACCAAAAAGTCTTTGATATAAAGTATAATAGTATCATGATTTCCAATCCAACGAGGGGAAATGATTAACAAGGACTTTAGCAGTACTTAATAAATAATTACAAAAACTTCTGCCAAAGATTTTGATGATTTTTTTTCTCGTCATAGTGATTACACTACACCTACACCCAAAGGCCAGTGAAAGGCAGAGGCGGACCTACTATAGTAAGTACGGGTTCAACTGAATACCTAATTTTAGGAATGGATCATAAATTTATGTGTAAAATTTTACCCAAATTATAATAAATAATAGACATGAATTCATAACTTAAAAAATGTAATGAATATAATGCTAAAAATCTTTAAAATTGAAATTCGATCCGGAAAGAAACCTGTCATTGTTAATTTCATTGAAACTGGGAAAGAGACCTGCCCTGTTATTTTTATTGGAAAGTTGAGGAAAACCTTTTCCTCCTTTTGAACAAAGTTTTCCTAGATGTTATTTTCTTGGAAATTCAAGGTTTTGAAGATATTATTGGAATTACTGTCCAATTCTCTCTTGTTTTGACTTTTGTCAGTGTGGAAATGCTAGGATTGTTTGCTCATATTTGTCTCATGTCTGTTTCTCCTCCAATTGAACAATGAAAACTTATTAAATTATTACAATCTCTTTAGTCTCAGTAAAAAAAGATACTAATTTGTTTTGTTTATGTTAATGAAATAAATATTTGGTAACTTCTGAGAAAATTCTTATAAACCTATGTTATTGTTTTCGGCTGTGAGAAGAGTCTTATACTTTTTCTCTCTTCTTCTTAAAACTTTTTGACTATTTGATGCATGTCGGTATAGATCTTTCTGCAGAAAGTGTGAGTGTTTTGAGAATAAATTAATCACTAAATTAAAAAGATAAACAAGATAGATTTATACCAAGTAAAGAGGTAGTATATTAATGATAATTTTTACTTCACAAATTAATACCCCTACATGCACCATCAACAACTTCATACTTACCGGAGTAAACTCTTTGTTAGAGGCAAGAAATGTTTTTAAAGAAGATCTTTTAAAGGGGAAAATAAAAACTTGTTTGCCAATTGCCAGTTTGCTACAACATATTAAAAACGTTGTAAAGGTGCAACAATTATCTAGTAGAAATATGTTTAAGATATTTGCAACTTTGTGTAGAGAGTATTAAACGTTTTATAAACAATATCATCAACCACTTCCCTTTTTCCCACTGAAATTTCTAATTTAATTTATTTTAATAAGTAATATGGGTAACTTCGCAGTTCCCACAAGAATCTTAAGCCTCGTCATCAGCAATTTTTTTCTGCGAATGACATTTTTCGTACGTAGAAAAATATTTTACCGTGTAATATTTTTAATATTGTTTACCCTAAAAATCGAGGAACAAATAAACTTGTAATGTGGTTTTAAGGATACGTGACTTCACTTAATACCAATTGATTAATTTAGAGATAAATGATGGGAATTGACAAGAATGCAAAACAAACCAATGCTTGAACAATGCCCTCAAGCTGATGAACCCTCGAGAATAGTGAAGTAAGAACAGTTAAAGAGCAGTAAGTTGATGAGCAGAAGAAAGAAATATTATATTACTTGATATTCATGAATGTAAGATGTTACAGATGATGTGGACCCCTCTTTATATACTAGAGGAATCCTAATTATAATACAATTCTAATTACGGAAGT
The DNA here is from genome assembly GCA_026770625.1 of Nicotiana glauca. Taxonomy (NCBI): domain Eukaryota; kingdom Viridiplantae; phylum Streptophyta; class Magnoliopsida; order Solanales; family Solanaceae; genus Nicotiana; species Nicotiana glauca. Next base: position 35,395 of record MU688019.1, on the reverse strand, counting down.
AAATCTCATAATTGGTACAGATAACCACCCTTGATTGGATCTGTTCCGAGATTTTCGCCGTGATCTTCGATCGGTTACGGATATCTCGCCTTTCCGTTATTGCACTTCACTTGAAGTTAGCCATACTAAATCTCGATTGTTGCTGGCCTCGGTCTCAACTGATACTTTGAACTTTAGACTCGATGCCTCGTCTTCGAGCTCGGGTTTGATTCATTACGAGGCTACCCCCGATGCAACTCCCTTGTCTTGATCAAATTGTAAAATCGGGTATGCCCGATTTTAACTGTATACAGATAGTTCCCTCGTTTCTTGGAGTATAACGAGAAGAAACGAACTGAGCCTTCGATTTAGGACCTCGACCAATTATGACATCATCCTCGTGACGTAAGCGACAAAGGCGACAAAGCGTCGCGTCTACACAGTTCTCATGGTCATTAATTAGTGCCACTTGATGGTCGGCCACAAGTGTTTTCAAACCGTCATAGCAGATATTATAAATAGACCATCTTCATAATTTTCTCAAACTTTACTTTCAAAATTTCCCCTAATTTTCAAAAACTCTTCTACTTCCTTCGAGCTTTACCAATTCTGCAGGTTCTTCAAATCTCGTTTGCCAATCTTTTCTTAAAACAACAGGTTTCGTCTTCTTCTTTCTTTGAACTCATATAACAATGGCGAAAACATCAAAAACCATTCCCTAAAAGGAAAAAGCTTCTTCATCGCAGCCGGCCGGCGATAAAACGCCGGTGGAGCCACACATCGAGGAGTGTGTTTAGTGGTCGTGCTATCATACCTCCGACTTCAAAGTCGAGAAACCCTCTTCGGTCCCTGGCTGATGTGAGCCCATGTCGAGATAGATTCTCGATAACCGAAGGCGATCTCGAGAAGGTAAAAAAAGATTGCCACTAGTTAAACAAAGAGGTGGTGATTCCTACATCTGAAGAGGACATCACCACTTACGTAGAAGGGTTCTTAAGTATTTACACTTACCCATTTATGCTGGGTCTTGTTGATCCGGTTATACTCGACTTCTGCTGCCAATACCGAATACTCTTGGCTAGATACACCCTTCCTTTTGGTGCATTATAATCTTGCTTCGATTATTTGTGAGCAAGGTCGAAAGGATGTCATTTACCCTCGACCACCTCATTAGACTGTATATCCCCTGTCTCTATCGAGGCGAATTAAAAAGGCTCCATCGCCGAGCCAAGAGGTGTTGTTCTCGAGTATAGACGAGGACAAGGATCAGGGATGGATGGGTTGGTTTGTCCGAGTGAGGGCCTCTGATATAATCCCGGCCAAGAATATGTCATTCCCCGAGGAATGGAACATGAAGCGTAAGTACAAACCCATCAACATCTTACGTTGATTGTTTTGTTTTTTATCTTCCATCACCCTCATCTTTTCTTATGATGCAGTGGTTTCCTAGGTGCCCGATGCAATCCCGAACCTTGAAAGTTGGATTCAGAACCTGGCTACATATGCTGAGTGCTCGTGGTGCGATTTAGCAAGGGGCAATGGGAGGCCAAGAATCACGGTAAGCTTGTCTTATACGCTTTTGATGCTCTTCTATGAAACGTTCCTTTTTCATTTTTACTTTATTTCCTTTTATGCAGGTCTCGAGGATGTTACCAAAATGAGGCCAGCCCTGCCTGGGGAATAGGAGGCCCCAAAACCGTCTAAGGATAAGAAGAAGAGAAATGTCTCGCCTTCAGATACTCCAAAGCCTAAGAAGATCAAGGCTAGCAAGTCGAAGAATGACTCCGCCGCTCTGTCCACCGATATAGCACAAAAACTACAAGATGATGAAGAAGAGAAAGAAGATGCTAACTATGAGCTGGTAGCTCGAAAAAGGGAAGCGCTAAAGCTTCAAAAGCAGTTGAGCCAGTGATGGTTGAGGAGGCTCATCTTAGTACCGAGGAGATCTTGGAAGATAGTCCGAGCAAAGTCCCTGAGTCATCGGTAGCTGAAGATGTCTCCCGCCATGACGAACAACCAGCGAGTGTGCTTGCCTGTCGTGACGAACAATCGGCGGGTATGCCTGAAGGTTCCAATTCCGAGGCCCTCTGAAAAGGAGAGAGTTCACCAAGTGTCTTGCTTGGGGCAATAAATATTGATGATTCCCCGCCCCTCCCCACATTTTCCGAAGGGCACTTTTGAGAGGCCCAGTCTAAGGAGACCCCCAATCTGGGAACGGCCCACGAAGGGGATGACTTATTTCGTGGATGCTTCATGGGGGTCGATGATGTTTCCAACCTGGATGCATCGATTATTTTTTATGAGGCTCAGCGACTCATGAACTTGGTAGATTCGAGCCCCCCTTATTAGGTTTACATTTACTTTTATTTTCTTTTGTTTGATTTCTGTCCTTTCTCCATAGGTTGTGACACTTCATCGAGAAGCATTTTCCAAATCCGAAGCTGAGCCGAATCGGTGTGAGTCTGATCTCAAAAGTCTCATAGAGGAGACAGACGCCCTCAAACTCCTCTATGTGCAAAAAGAAGAGGAGGTCAGGGACCTCCGAGCTGAATTGGCAATAGCTCATAAAGAGAAAACCGATCTCATCGAGGAAGTAATGTAAATTTTGGGAGTTTGACATATCAATTTGATATTGGAGACTAATACTTAGATCCTGCAAGTTTAGCAGAAGGCCGAAAAGATTGAGTAGCTTCTCAAGGAGGCTGAGATGAAAGAGGTAGAGACTTTGGGGTGGAAGCAGAACATGGACCGTCTTGCCTCGGAGAAAGATACTGCTCGAGCCCAGTTATCTTTGGTCGAGCATCAACTCCATGGCGTGAAGGAAGAGATCTTGGACCAAGCAAATTGGCGAGCTCGAGACTAGGTTGGCCGCTGAGTTTGCAAAGGCTGCATCTGAAGCAGATAGAGTAAAGGCCGATGTAGATACAGTCGTAGTCGTGTATCGAGCCGATGCTGAAGCTGCTAATGCTCGAGAAAAGTAAATTCTCGATGCTTCTCAGGTTCAATCATCCTGCATTAACGAGCATGCCAAGTTCCAGTCTTGGAGAAATACTCTCGAAGATATTCATGCTTATGGATTTGACCTTACTTTCGATATCGAGAACGCAAAGGTTATAGAAGCCGAAGCCAGAGCTTTACTATCTGATGATTATGAATCCGGGAGTGCAAGTGGATTCGAGAGCGGAGAAGATAGATGAGGCTCCAGGAAGATTAGGCACTTTAGAATTTTTTCTTCTTCTTTTTCTAATTTTTTTGTGTCAGACCCTGAGTGGTCTTTGTAAATATTTTTGTATATATGAAAGATCCTTTTCTTTCTGACTTGCCTCTGATTTTATTTTTCGTGAAAACTTTATTTTGATTTCGTCTTATGACAATTCTGATATACTTTAGGTCTTGTGAGAAACTTGACTCACTTCGTTGCCTTGTGAACATTTTGTTGAAATCAGATTACTATAGTTTCTATAGTCGAGTGAGTACTTGCTCGAAATCAGGGTAGTAAAAACCCTTGGGTTTTGGTTAAGCGAGGGAGAGTCCTAGAGCTCAAAAATGTAATGGCCCTTAGGCTCTCGATTCAGGCCGATATGGCCTCAAAAGAGTGGCTTTTTCCCCTTTTTGGCTTAAAAGTTCAATCATATAAAAATTTGTTATGCCTTAGTCAAGATTCAGTGTTATCGAAAAACTTTGTTATGCCTTAGCATAAGTTTGTTCAATTTGGTACCTCTTAAGGTTTTCTAGGGTCGATGTTATCAGAACCCTTTGTAAATTTGCCGAGGGTAGCCTTTTTTTAAAACCCATTTTATGAATATATTTGAAGGCCTGTTTGATCACGGAATTCGAAACCGTGTTAGTTTGGCCATAACTTTAACTTGATATTTGCTCATTGGGCTTGTTTCTTGGTTATACTTCAAGCGTGTTCGAAGTATCAGTCCCCGAATGGGGTTGGACACGGCCTATAAAATCGAGGATTACCTTTTTATGGTCTTAAGATTTCGAAGTTTGATAATTCAAATATGTCGATTTTCGGATGACAGTCCTCGAGTACGGGGTTAATTGCTCGAGCTTTAGTTGCGATTGTCTCTTGAGCTAGATTCCGTTATATATCGTAAGTATGAAATTGTAAAGTAGAAATCTCACCAAGGCATGGAACATCTGATAAGGAAAAGGTACTTCTTTTTATAGATCATTCATGCGTACATTATCTGTCATTATGGCTTTGGCAATCTACATGGGCACTGTTCACTTGACCGTTTGGCCCTTTACAAAATTTTCCTATTGAGACCATATGGACATGAAGCATCTCCTTGAAAACATAACATCCGAGGGTGATGCCCCCCAATTTTGAGGTTGATTATAAAGAAACCTCGGATACTGTTGAATTGTCCCTAGGTAGCACAGATAATTGTTGCCTTATTAAAAATCTCACCGGAAAAAACCCATTTGGGACAAAAACCGATCTAAGGGAAAAAGAGTAAAATACATGCTTTAAAACCCGAGGTCTTCGTGTTGAAGAATTTTCCGATGTCTTTGATCGAACACCTAAGTTAGTATCGAACATAAACGAAAAAAGGACAGAGTCATACCTTATCAATAATACTATTTGAGTAGTGATATGTTCTAATTACTTGGCAGTTGTTTGCCGTCATCGTGCCAAGCTTGTAAGATCTCTTTCTGATGACACCGAGGACCTGATATGGTCCTTCCCAATTTGGGCCGAGTTTCCCCTTGTTTGGATCTCGAGTGTTGAGGGTCACTTTCCTCAGAACTAAATCTTCTATTTTGAAGTGTCAAAGATTGGCTCTTCGATTATAGTTTCTTCCGATTCGTTATTTTCGGGCATCCATTCAGACGAGGGCGACTTCCCATTTTCATCTAACAATTCGAGGCTTGTGTTCATAGCCTTGTGATTTGATTCTTCCGTGGTGTATCAAAACCTGACGCTTGGTTTTCCGACCTCGACCGGTATCAGAGCTTCAGTGCCATGCACTAAGGAGAACGGTGTTGCCCCCGTACAGGATTTTGTCATTGTCCGATATGCCCAAAGCATTTTAGGCAAAATTTCGCTTCATTCCCCTTAGTGTTGTCCAACCTTTTCTTTCGTTTTTGAATGACGGTTTTGTTCCTTGATTTGGCCTGTCCGTTGCTACAAGGATGATACAACATCGATAATATCCTTTTTATTTTGTGATCTTTGAGGAACTTCATTATTTTGATGCCGATAAATTATTTTCCATTGTCTCACACTATCTCGGAGGGTATCTAGAATCGGCATATGATGTGATCCCAGATGAAGTCTATAACCTTTTCTCTCTGAATTTCTTAAAAGCATGTGCATCAACCCATTTAGAGAAATAGTCAATCATATATATATATAATGAATTTAGATTTACCTGGGGCCGATGGCAGAGGACCAACGATGTCTATCTCCCATTTCATGAAAGGCCACGAGGATAGGACCGAATGAAGTTGCTCTCCGGGTTGGTGGATCATCGGCGCATGCCTTTGGCATTTGTCACATTTTTGAATGAACTCCTTAGTATCTTTTTCAATATTGTCCCAATAATATCCTGCTTTGATAACTTTGTGAACCATGATTCGGCACTGGAATGGTTCCCGCACGTGCCCTAATGAATATCCCGTAGGACGTAGTCGGTGTCTCCTGGACCCAAGCATACTGCCAACGGCCCATCGAACATCCTTCTGTACAATGTTCCATCTTCAGCCAATGTAAATCGTGCAACTTTCATTCGCAGAGTCCTCAATTCCTTAGAGTCCGATAGAAGTTTCCCATTCTTCAGATAATCGATATATTCGTTCCTCCAATCCTAAGTTAGGCTTGTAGAGATTATTTCGGTGTGGCCTTCTTCAACTACTGAATTTGAAAGTTGTACGACAATCCCCGAGCTAATTTCATCATCCTTAACTGATGACCCTAAGTTTGCAAGGGCATCAGCCTCACCATTCTGTTCTCGAGGTACATATTGTAGGTCCATTCATTGAACCGATGTAAGGTTACCTGCAATTTATCCAAGTACCTCAGCATTCGATCTTCTCGAACCTCGAAGGTTTTGTTGACCTGGTTAACCACGAGCTGGAAATCACACTTGGCCTCGATGATCTCAGCTCCCAAACTTTTAGCCAGCTCAAGACCTACAATCATGGCCTCATACTCAGCCTCATTGTTAGTCAACTTAGGAGTTTTGATAGATTTTCTAATTGTACTTCCTATAGGCGGCTTCAAAATGATGCCTAGATCGGACCCCTTCATATTTGAAGCACTATCTATGAAAAGGGTCCACACCCCCAAAGATGTACCCCCTTTTATCAATATTTCCTTTTCGACCTCGGGTACGAGGGCTGGCGTAAAGTTGTCCATGAAGTCTTCTAAGATTTGAGCTTGATGGTCGTTCAGGGTTGATACTCGATGTCGTACCCACTAATTTCGACAACCCATTTGGCCAGGCGGACTGAGATTTCGGGCTTGTGCAAAATGTTGTGAAGGGGATAAGTGGTTACAACACAAATAGGATGACATTGAAAATATAATTTTAATTTCCTAGAGGCATTAATTAGAGAAAACGCTAATTTTTTTAAGTGTGGGTACCAGATCTCTGCTTTACCTAAATTTTGGTTAGCATAGTAAATAGGAAATTGCGTACCTTGTTCTTCTCGAACTAAGACACCACTTACTGTGACCTCCGAGACTGCCAAATATAAGTAGAGTTGCTCTTCCGATTTCGGAGTATGAAGAAATGGTGGGCTCGAAAGATACCGCTTTAGTTATTCCAATGCCCGTTGGCATTCCGGGGTCCAAGTAAAATTGTTCTTCTTTTTTAGAAGAGAAAAGAACCTGTGGCTTCGCTCAGAAGACCTCGAGATGAATCAAACTAAAGTAGATATCTGTCATGTTATCCTTTGTACGATCTTAACGTTGTCCACGACTGTGATGTCTTCGATTGCCTTAATTTTATCGGGGTTGATCTTGATTCCCTAATTTGATACCATAAAGCTGAGGAACTTGCCTGAACCGACCCCGAATGCGCATTTCTCGGGGTTGAGCTTCATGTCATATTTTTTCAAGATGTCGAAGGTTTCCTGCAAATGTGTCAAATGGTCCTCTGCGCACAGGGAGCTAATTTAGCATGTCATTAATATAAACCTCCATTAATTTACCTATTTATTTTTTGAACATTCGGTTTACTAGGCATTGATAGGTAGCACTAGCATTTTTTAGCCCAAATGGCATTACATTATAGCAATAAGTATCGTACTTAGTGATAAATCAAGTTTTTTCCTGATCCAGCGGGTTCATTTGTATTTGGTTACCTGGAGTAGGCATCGAGAAAGCTGAGGATCTCGTGGCCGGCCGTGGCATCGATCATGCGATCGATATTTGGTAGTGGAAAAGAGTCCTTAAGGCATGCTTTGTTTAAGTCTTTGTAATCTACACACATTCTAAGCTTATTCCCCTTCTTGGGGACTACAACTACGTTTGCTAACCACCCGAGATATTTTACTTCCCAGATGGATCCTATTTTGAGAAGTTTGGTTACTTCGTCCTTGATAAATGTATTATTTACCTTGGACTATGGCCTTCACTTTTGCTTTATTGGTCTGAACTTAGGGTCCAAACTTAATCGATGAGTAGTGATCTCCGGTGGGATATCTGTCATGTCAAGGTAGGATCAAGCATAACGATCCATATTTTTAATAAGGAATTTAATGAGTTTTTACCTAAGCTCGGGAGTTAACCCCGTTCCTAGGTATACCTTTCGATCGGGAAGGTGTTCGATAGTATGACTTGTTCCAGCTCTTTAATTGCTGACATCGTGGCATCAGAATCATTGGGGATTACGAATGTTCGAGGTATCATGTAATCAGTATCATGCAATCATTGTCCTCGATAATTTTCTGCTGTTCCGATCTAGTCTAAGCGAGCGACTGTGGTTGCTATTTGAACTTCTACTTTTCCTTTGATTTTGGTCCCTTTATTGACGTTAGAGTCGATACTGGTATCACCTCATTGATTTCAAACATCTCTTTGGTCGCTGGTTGTTCGTCGTACACCGTTTTGACTCCCTCCGATGTTGGGAACTTCAAGACTTGATGAAGCGTTGAAGGTACCACCCCCATATTATGGATCCAAGGCCTCCCGAGCAATACGTTCTATCTCATATCACCTTCGAATACATGGACTCCCTCCGGTGTTGGGAACTTCAAGACTTGATGAAGCGTTGAAGGTACCACCCTCATATTATGGATCCAAGGCCTCCCGAGCAATACGTTCTATCTCATATCATCCTCATCATTGTGGGGTTGTTCGATCCCTTCCGCATCCTCATCGTTGAAAGATAAGGTATCTTCTGGTAAGTAGTCCCGGGTATGCTTCTTCCTTGTGATTGTGACTTTGGTGCGTTTGACTGTCGGACCCTGAGGGATATCGACCCCACCGACGATCATATGAATCACATGTTGCAGTTCCTCCTATTCATTTTTCGTGTTTGCATCCCTATCTCTAAAGTGATTTTTTGCTCGATCACTTAAGAACTCTCGAAGATGACTTTCGTTGAATAAATGAGCTTCCTCCTCCCTTAATTATCTACGATCCTCGGTTAAATGACCATGGGTTCCATGGTACTTGCACATTTGATTTGGATTCTTTTGAGCTGGATCAGTCTATAGGGTGTCTAGGCCACCTAGTATCCTTGATCCGACCAATGGCTGACACAATACCCGAAGCATCGATGTTGAAGTTATATTCTGATAACTGTGGTGCTTCCTTAGGCTCGACATGTTTATCTAAGCCACTCTTACTCATGAGCCTTGAAAATTTGACCTCAATCATTCCTTCGATCAATTCAAATGGGATTATACCCCGATCCTTTATTTCTATGATCTGCACTATATGGTTGGTTCCGATCTCTATTCAATTGGGGCTCTCTGTCGATGTCTCTTTGAATCCTGCCTTCGGATCTATTTGGGTAAACAAATCAAACGAGGTTCCCAACTGATCATCCTCCACTATGATCTTTGATTGGTACCGATTATGCACATCGACCCAGGCCACCACATCGACCCAGGTCACCGCTGGATATTAAATCAATAACTGCTTTAGTTGACGTGATGCTACCAACTTTACTCGTTCAAAGCTAGAGTAAAGTCTTGGACCGGCCAATTATCGGTAATCGGGGTAAGGTCCATATGTTACATCTGAAATCGAGATACGAATACCCTTAGCATTTTATTGTCCTTTTACCTCACTTTGAAGAGGTCTGACTTTTTGGTCGCGACCTTTGTTGCTCCGGAATTTGCCTATACGAACAAATCAGCGAGTATGGCGAAAGAATCGATGGAATTGGGCGGCAAATTGTGGTACCATATCATTTCCCCCTTCGATAAAGTTTTCTCAAAAAATTTCAACAAAACAGATTCAATCTCATCATCTTCTAAGTCATTTCCTTTTATTATGCATGTGTACAAAGGGATGTTTTAACAACCCGACCGGTCGTTTTGAGCCCTAGCACGTCATTCAGCAGTCTGAGGCCATGTGCAGCTTCATTTCAGGTATTGTGACTTATGCGTGTGGTCGGAATTGAATTTCGGGAAGTCCGGAGTTGATTTGGAAGGAGAATTCTTATTTTGGAAGCTTAAAGTTGAAAGAATGAACTAGGATTGAAATTTTGAGTAAACGACCTCCGAATCAGGATCTGAAGGTTCCAGCAGGTTCGTATGATGATTGCGGACTTGGGCGTATGCCCGGATTGAGTTTTGGATAACCCGAGAGTATTTTGGCGCCTATTGTGGAAGTTGGAATTTTGGAAGAAATTTCATAAGTTTAGATTGAAGAGCATTTTAGTGTTATCAATGTCCATATAAGATTCCGAGACTTTGAATAGTTCCATATGGTGATTCTAGAGTTGGGGCGCGATCGAAAGTCATTTTGAAGCCATTTGGCTAAAGATAGAAATTTAAAGATTTTTGAGAAGTTTGACCGGAAGTTGACTTTTTTGATATCGGGGTCGGAATCCAATTCCGGAAGTGGGAGTAGGTCCGTAATATCAAATATGACCTGTGTGCAAAATTTGAAGTCAATCGGACGTGATTTGATAGGTTTAAACACCGGAAGTAGAAGTTTGAAATTTTGAAGTTTATAAAGCTTGAATCGGGGTGTAATTCATGATTTTAGCGTTGTTTGATATGATTTGAGGCCTCGAGCAAGTCCGTAACGTGTGTTGGGATTAGTTGGTAGGTTTGGTTGGGGTCCCGGGGGCCTCGGCTGGATTCCGGGTGGTTAACGGATCAAATTTGGAAGTTGAAGAATAGATGAAGGATCTGGTTGCTGGTGTTTTTGCTTCTGCGATTGGGTAGCCGCAGAAGCGGCCCCGCAGAAGCGAAAGGTGAGCTGCAGAAGCCATTTATGGTCGAAGGCTTGTGGACCGCAGATGCGGACAAGGTTTCACAGAAGCGGGACCGCATCTGCGGAAGGCGTACCGCAGAAGCGAAAATGGGAGGTCCAGTTTAAGCCGCAGAAGCGGCTGGTTATCCGCAAAAGCGGAACCGTAGAAGCGGTGGACCGTCCGCAGAAGCAAAATTGGGCTGGAGCCCAGTGACCGTAGAAGCGGAATCTTTTCTGCAAAAGCGGGACCACAGAAGTGGAAATATTTTCACCGAAGCGAAAATACCTGGAGGCAGAAGGTTATTTTAAATCGGGAAATGGTCATTTCTCTCCCATTTTCCACTTGGTATGGGAGATTTTGGAGAGCTTCAAGAGAGGTTTTTCGTCATTAATAATAAGGTAAGTTATCCCCACCTATTTTGAGTTAAATACATCAATTTTGTAACGATTTGGGCATGAAAATTTGTATAAAAATTGAGGTTTTGGTAGAAAACCTAGAAAATTATATTCTTGGAATTTAGCCACGATTTTGGGTATGGAATTTAGAGAAAATTATATATCTGAGTTCCTAAGGTCATGTGTAATCTTTATCTTCGAGAAATTTTGAAATCCGAGCACGTGGGCCCGAGGACATTTTGGTCATTTCACTAAGCGGATTTGGGAATTTGTATAATTTGAATTGTTAACAAGTATTTGAGCATGTTCTCATTAGTTTGTCGTTAATTGGTCAGTTTTGGTGCATTGTGCGTCTGTTCAAGCCTTCGGAAGAATGTAGATTGCCGGTTGTGACTCTTCGGAGCGAGTTGAGTCTCCTTTCTAACCTTGTAGGAGGGAATTGTCCCCATAGGCGAAATAATTGACTATGTGCTCCTATATGTAGGGGCTATGTGCGCACGAGGTGACGAGAGTCCGTGCGTAGCTACTATTATGCTATTGTCCGGGTAGTTAGGACCCATAAGCATGTTATACTTGGATTATTTATGAACCCATTGATAGCTTGAATTGTTTAAATCACCTTGGATTGGTAAAGGAATTTAAAAAGAGATTGAACATCATTTTTCCTGAATTGTTAAAAAGAGAAATTTGTCTTATTTGGATAAATATCCCCGATGAATTCTTAATTGGCCACTTGAGCATGTATTTTATGTGTACCTGCGTCGCATGCATGATTCGCGAGCAGGGTATGTAATTATTTATGGAATGGGCTGAACGCTTCAGCAGATTAAATAGATGCATCTATGGTTCGGGCCGTTCGACCCTCGGCAATGCACATTTTATATTCCTGTTGGATCGGGTCGTCGCCTCGGTGTGATTTGCGCATGTTATTTTTCGTTTGGGAATTTTAAATGTGAAATTTGCCTTCGTGGCTTGATATAAATTGGTAAGATAATAAAGGATAAACCTTGGAAGACCTTGATTAATTGTTGAAGGTGTTACCTGTTTTCTGGCTTCGCGAATTAGAACTACTATATAAATCCATAATATTTCCTCACATTTCTAGGATATTGATAATCGAACTCCAGTAAGTGTCAAAGTTGACCGTCTCGTCTATACTTCTTCGAGATTAGGCGGGATACACATTGAGTACACGTTGTTCACGTACTCATACTACACATTTGTGTATTTTTTGTTGCACAAGTATATGTATCTCTAGTAGCCTACTGGGCATAGCAGCGCGGATGATTCTGGAACTAGGTGAGCTGCATTGTTCGAGGCGACCCGCAGCTAGTGTAGTTCCTTTCAGCATTTTTATATTCATTCCATGTCCACTGTATTTCGGACAGATGTTGTATTTTATTTTCCTTATCAGTAGATGCTCATGCACTTGTGACACCGGGTTCTGGGATGGTTTTCAAAAGATGTGTACTAATAGTTACTTAATTTGAATTGAAGTAAAGATTGTTTTAATTATGAAAAATGGAAGGAAAAATCCTAGTTTTGCAAAGGTATTAAAAGAGAATTTAATTGATAATTTAGTTGGCTTGCCCGACAGAGGTGTCCAATGCCACCACGACCCTTAGTGGATTTTGGGTCGTGACAACATGGTATCAGAGCACTAGGTTCCCGTCGGTCTCACGATTCATGAGCAAGTCTAGTAGAGTCTCGCGGATCGATACGGAGACGTTTGTACTTATTCTCGAGAGGCTACAGGGCTATTATGAGTACTTCCCTTCTTGATTTCCTTATCGTACGGTTCAATTCCTTTGAAGCTTATGCCTTTGATTTCTTCCTGCTCAATCTTATACGAGCTCTTATTACAAATCGAAAGTAGAAGAACTGAAATGGCACTACAAATGTAGTGTAGGATGATTCTCCCGGTATAGTTGATTTGACTATTATGGTCGCCTTATGGAAGGATATTCTATTGTTTCAGCTCAGTAACAGAACTTCTAAGAGCCTTGAGGCTAGGCACAGGTTGCCATAATGCTTATGAGCGATTATTCCGCAGTGTTGTTGTGATGGTAAGGTGTTTGCCCATGTGTCGGGGTAGTGAATGAATTGAAGGGAGGTTTACTCAGTGTGTAATCAAAGGGATTCAGTATTTTACTCCCGGTAGGGGAAAGACAATCAAACTAAGGACGGTCAGATGTGGACTGGTGGAAGTAATGAAACGTGGTAATTGCAAGCGTGGTGGAGTTGTCCTCTATATGGGGGTGTTGTTGTCCTAATTGAACGCTTTAAGTTTGTCGGTGTTATGATCTGCTACAATTCGCCTTGGGGCAAGATATTGTGAAATAGTATTGGAGATACAACTATCAGATTTTGCAGGGTGCGGTGGTTCTGGATTGAATCAGTATTTCAATATGGCAGTTCGAGAAAGATGACCTACAGAAAAATTTGGAGTTAGTAGCAAATTGTGGATTCAAGTGCTATGAAGATAAATTTTATTAAGACACGACTGAGCAACAAAAGGTGAGAAGGACATATAGGAAGTGTCAGGCAAAATTTTAAACTTCTAAAAGTCTAGACTTAGGGAGCGTAGGCCGAGCAGTTGATTAAAGAAGTGAGTTTGCCCAAAGTGGGACAGCAGCGGAGCTGCGCAGGGGCTTGTTAAGGGGAAAACTATGCCCCTTAAGGGAGTCTGGAACGACTTGAGAATATTGATGCTTGGTTATTAGCGTCTACGGATCTAATTTGAAGTAGGGATTCTTGTGCGGCTGGAGATTTAATATAACGGAAAGGAGACGCTTAAATGAAGAAAGATGTAGCATGACTTTGAAGTGAAAGGATGTTGTCGCACATTTAATGGATGTCCGCGAGGGGTGAATGGACTTGTGCAGCTGGAGAGTGAGCTCGAACTCAGGATGGGTTGTTGATGTCGTAGTGATTGTGCCCCATGCAGCAACGTTGGAAGATGTCGGGGAGTGATTTTCACAGGTGGGGTATTCCTGTGAGCAGGTTAGTAGTCGCATGATTGGCGAGGCTTCTACGAAGAGTTCTACTGGTTATGCAGCAAAAGGAATTGTTGTGTGAATGTTGTTAATGATTTAGAGTATCAAATTGGGTTTCTAAGGTAAGATATCGAGAATGCTGGCGATTGATTGCGCAAGGTTATGTCAATAAGATATTAAGAATCCTAGTGAACTCCAGAGTTTTGTAATAGTGGCTTCGAGCTAAGTGGGAGAGTCCCACCGTCTATGATTGGGTTGCATGGTTAACTACTTGCGAGGTTTCTAGTGATTAGCATATTGATGGGTTATTTCAGCTATGGGAAAGGAACATAAGTGGTAATTTGAGTCAATGAATTATTAACGGTGTGCTACCGTTGGCCTTATTGGCCCATGTTTAGACTTGGGGAGGTACGAAATGGTTCGTGGGATTTGAGGCAGCAGGGTCTCGTGGTTCAAGCTCACTTGGGATAAGTGCGTATGGAGTATGTTATGCGTTGAATGGAGTTGTTATTATTTCTAAGGCAATCAAGGATAAATTGGAAGAAGATAGATTTATTAGCCGTAGTTGAAATGGCATATTGGGGACAGCGATCAGTTCATTCCGCGTGATCAAGTTATGTGTATGATTTGTGGCGGTACGTGTGAGTCTTGTCGGCCACCGTAATTGATGTTATTCAGAAGCATTCTTCTGTTATGGCTTGTTAAGTGGAAGCGGATTCCGGAAGGGATATGGTGGCTTGGACCACTACCCGCAGATTTGCATATTCTACGGTTATGGGAATTTACCTGTGTGTTGCTATGATCCCCCTGAAGTGAGTTAAGTGCAAAGTTCTTATATGATGAAGTATTGAAATAATAATGGTTTCAGAGTTATGATGAAAATCGTGTTCTATCGTACATTGGCACGTTGGGTGCAGTGAGTAGCATAGAAATTCGAAGTGAGGATCAAGGTTGCAGTTTGGTGCTGGTAAGGATGTCACGGGCTCGGATGAGCACGGAAAGGGTTGAATGATTAAAGTAAATTAGTGTTGTCTTCAGCGTCACCTGAGATCGATGTTTTGTGAAAAAGGCTTTGTGTAACGACTCGACTGGTCATTTTGCATTTTAGAACCCCGTTCCCTTAAAGAAAACTTCCCCCACTTGCTTTAACTAATTTATGACTTCCGGGGACGGGTGGTTCGGAAGTTAGGAGAGTTTTGAGCAAGGATATGTCCATTTGCTTCTTTAAGTTTTTCTAAAAAGGCCATGTTTGACTTCGGTCAACATTTTGGGGAAACGGACCTGGAATCGTTATTTGACAATTTCTGAGGGTCCGTGGGAAAATGTGGGACCTGGCGTATGCCCGGAATCGAATTTCGAGGTCCCTAGCCCGAGTAATGAATTTTTATGTGGTTTATTTGGTTTTGGGGTTGATTCCTTGATTTAGCGTTGTTTTGAGTGTTTCGAGGGTTCAAGTAGGTCTGCATCATGATTTCAGACTTGTCCGTATGTTCAGACGGGGCACGAGAGCCCCGAGCGTCAAACGAGCGAGGCTCGAGTGAAGTTAGACTTTGGAAAATGAATGAAGTTTGTTGCTTCTATCATAACCGCATCTGCGGTTCTTGGACCGCAAATGCGGTCATTTGATTGCAGAAGCAGAGAAGGGGCAGGCCAGGGGAAACCGTAGAAGCGGTTCCGCCTATGCGGACCCCAAACCGCAAAAGCGGTCCAGCCCCAATTTTCAAAAGCCGTAGAAGCGGCCAATTTCCGCAGGAGCGGATTCTGCAGAAGCGGAAATTCTTCCGCAGATGCGAAAATAATTGGGGATAGAAGGGTTCATTTAATCCGAACTCAAACTCATTTCTCTCACACTTCACTCTACACTTAGGCGATTTGGGTTCTTCCAAGAGAGGGTTTCCACATCACTTGATAAGGTAAGTAATTTCCCTTCATCCTTAGCTTAAATACATGTATATTAGGTATATTAAACACTAAAAATTTAGTGAAAATCAAGGATTAGAGCTAGACCTAGGGTTTTAATAGAACTAAGATTTAATCATGTAACTTGCCATGTAATGAACTAAAAATCATATATTTGTGATCCTTAGGTGATAGAGAACAACTTCCTTTGAAAAATCTCGGAATCCGGGCACGCGGGCCTGGGGGAATTTAGGAAACTTGTATTAATGGTTAGGAAATTGCTTAAACAATTAGAATTTAACATTGTAAGCCCTTATTGACTAGTTCTTGCTTTATTTTAATTAGTTCGTGCTCGTTTGGCTACGAATTGAGGGTTTGGGCTTATTCTTGATATTGGAAGTGCGCTTCGGAGCGAGGTGAGTCTCCTTTCTAACCTCGTAAGAGGGAATTGTCCCCATAGGATTAATGATTGAATATTTGTTGCTAAATGCGGGGATCACGCACGCGCTAGGTGACGAGAGCCCGTGCGTAGCTACTACTATGTTAAATGTTCGGATAGTTTAGGACCCACAACATGGCTATTAGAAATATCTCCTATGTTAACTTGTTATTATGAACACTTAGAGTATACTAGAGACTTAAAAAGGGAATAAGAGCATACTTGTATAGTTACTTGAGTTTGGCTTGTATATCAGTGAGCACGCCTGGGACTTCTACGGCGAGCTGCTATTCCTTTCATGCCGATCCGCAGCCAAAGAAGTCTTCCTTTGTATTTTTATTGTTTCTGTCTATCCTGATTCAGACAGTAGGATTATTATTCTTTTGTGTATATTCTACTAGTTGTCCGTAGCTTGTGACATCAGGTTCTTGCACACACGTTAGTAGACATTTATTTTGGGTTGTATAACTATTTTAGTTTAGTGTTTTCACTCGTGGCTTTAGCTTTAACTTTGAAAATCCTGTTAAACTTAGTTTTTTTGGTAAAAAGGAAAATGAGAACTAAATCATACTTCCGTGTTCGCTGGCCTGACAACGGTGTCGGGCGCCATCATGACCTATTATGGAAAATGGGTCGTGACAACATGGTATCAGAACACTAGGTTCACGTAGGTCTCACAAGTTATGGGCAAACCTAATAGAGTTTTGTAGATCGGTACAGAGATGTCTGTATTTATCTTCGAGAGGCTATAGGGTACTAGGAAAAAACTACTCTTTATTCATTTCTATCGTGCAGTGGTCAGTCTGTTAAATTTCCCTATTCTATTCTCTCACAAATGGTGAGGACTCGTACCGCCGATGTTTCGGACCCAGGAGGAGCTGCTCCCCCCATTGACAGAGGCCGAGATAGAGGCCGAGGAAGGGAGCCGGCCCGCGGTAGGGGATGCGGGCATCCTAGAGCTATTCCAGATGCACCACCAGCAGACCCTACATGAGATCCCATTGTCGAGGAGCAGGGCGAGGTGCCCACAGATGTGCCTACTCCGGTGGATTTCATGACTGCGCCGGGATTTCAGGAGGTCATGGGCCGCATGCTTCGGTTCATGGACACTATGACTCAGGCTGGTTTATTTCCAGCAAACCCAGCTACTTCACAAGTAGGAGGGGGAGCACAGACCCCTACTGCTCAGGCTCCAGTTCATGCAGTTGCGGTATATCAGACTCCAGGTGCACTACTCGCAGAGGGGGTTCAGCCAGTTACAGCAGCGACACCCCAGCCCAGGCCAGCTGTGGAGTTCGATCCGTAAAAGCTACTAGACAGATGGACCAGACTTTACCCCCCAGTCTTCGGGGGTGAGCGTCATGAGGACGCCCAGGATTTCATCGACAGGTGTAGGGATAGACTGCACGCTATGAGGATATTGGAGTCGCATGGAGTCGACTTCACTACTTTTCATCTTGAGGGCAGGGCCTGTAGAAGGTGGTAGTCCTATGTTCTTGGTAGACCCGCCGGTTCTCCTCCCATCACCTGGGGTCCATTTGTACAGTTGTTCCTGGATAGGTATATTCCACCCTCTGAGAGGGAAGAGCTACGGTATCAGTTTGAGCACCTTGAGCAGGGTCAGATGTCTGTGACCAACTATGAGGCGAGGTTTTCTGAGTTATCTCGCCATGCACTTATGATACTCCCTACGGATGCAGAGAGAGTGCAGAGGTTTGTTGCCGGATTGCAGCCCAGTATTCGATCGGATATGACCCGAGAGGTGGAGATGGGTACAGAGTATCAGATTGTGGTCTAGATTGCTTGCCGTATTGAGGGGTATCACCATAGGGGTAGGGAGCAGATACAGCAGGACAAGAGAACCAGATTCCTTGGAGAGTTCAGAGGTGACCCAGCTAGGGGCAGAGGTCCGTATGGGAGGGGTCAACCCAGTAGGCCCCCATCTTCAGCACCACCACCCCCAGCCCAGGGTGCCCCAGCACATCCCTATTTCAGTGCCATGCCAGAGAGTTCCTACCGCCCGCCAGCTATTCAAGGTTCTTCTAGTGGGTATTCAGGTCCTCAGGGTTCTTCTGGTCCTTACTTCAGTGCTATGCCGGAGACTTCATATCGTCCACCGGCTATTTAGGCTCCTCCTACGGGATCTACGAGTCATCAGGGACAACCATCAGGATAGCAGGTCGCCGCACCATATTGTTTTGAGTGCGGTGACACAGGCCACATGAGGAGATACTGCCCCAAGCTTAGGGGCAAGGTAGTACAGCAAGGGCACCAGCCCATGACTCCACCACCAGCGGCCCAGCCACCTCCGATCCAGAGGTGGAGGCCAGACAGGAAGAGGTCAGCCAGCTACTCCTCAGTCAGGTGGAGGGCAGATAGCTGGTGCTCCAGCTAGATTCGATGCTCTTCCAACCAGGCCAGATATATTGGCCTCAGATGTCGTCATCAGAGTTATTATTTTCGTCAGCAGTAGAGATGCATCGGTATTATTTGACCCATGGTCCACTTATTCATATGTATCATCTCTGTTTGCTCGTTTCCTGGCCATTTCTTCTAAGCCTTTGAGTGTTCCTGTTCATGTGTCCACTCCTGTGGACGATTCTGTGGTTGTGAACCGGATCTACCGGTCTTGTGTGGTTACTTTCTGTGGTTTTGAGACTAGAGCAGATATTCTGTTGCTCGATATGATCAATTTTAAGGTTATCCTGGGTATGGATTGGTTATCTCCATATCACGTCGTTCTAGATTGCCATGCCAAGACTGTTTCTCTAGCGATGCCAGGGTTACCAAGATTGGAGTGGAAGGGTTCCACAGTTGATACGCCTAGCAGGGTTATTTCTTTCCTGAAGGCTCAGCGCATGGTAGAGAAGGGGTGTTTGGCTTATCTAGCTTATGTGTGAGACACCACCGCAGAGTCTCCGACGATTGAGTCAGTGCCAGTAGTCCGAGAGTTCATCAATGTTTTTCCTTCTGATCTTCCTGGCATGCCTCCGGATCGTGATATTGATTTCTGTATTGATTTGGCTCCAGGAACTCAGCCTATATCTATCCCGCCGTACCGTATGGCTACTAAGTATCTGAAGGATCAGTTGGAGGAGTTGTAAGCAAAGGGGTTTGTTAGGCCCGGTGTATCGCCTTGGGGTGCACCAGTGCTGTTTGTGAAGAAGAAGGATGGGACTATGCGGATGTGCATTGATTACCGCCAGCTGAACAAAGTCACCATCAAGAAAAAGTATCCATTGACCTGTATTGATAATTTGTTTGACCAGCTGCAGGGTGCTAGGGTGTTCTCTAAGATCGACTTAAGGTTAGGGTATCATCAGCTAAAGATTCGGGATTCATATGTTCCGAAGACTGCATTCAGGACTAGGTATGCCACTATGAGTTTCTGGTGATGTCCTTTGGCTTGACTAATGCTCCAGCGGCATTTATGGATTTGATGAACAGGGTGTTCAGGCCTTATATTGATTCTTTTGTCATCGTCTTCATTGACGACATCTTGATATACTCACGTAGCCTGGGGGAGCACGAGCAGCATTTGAGAGTAGTGCTTCAGACCATGCGAGAGCAGCAGCTTTATGCTAAGTTCTCCAAGTGTGAGTTCTGGCTAGAGTCAGTAGCATTCTTAGGGCATGTAGTGTCAGGAGAGGGTATTAAGGTGGATCCCAAGAAGATTGAGGCAGTTCAGAGTTGGCCACGTCCTACTTCAGTGACCGAGATCAGGAGTTTCTTGGGGTTAGCAGGTTATTACTGGCAATTTGTGCAGGGCTTTTCATCTATTGCATCACCTTTGACCATATTGACCCAAAAGGGTGCCCCATCCTGTTGGTCCGATGGTTGTGAAGAGAGCTTCCAGAAGCTCAAGACGGCTTTGACTACAGCACCAGTTCTTGTATTACCTTCTGGTTCATGGATGTATACAGTGTATTGCTACGCTTCTCGCGTTGGCTTGGGATGTGTATTGATGCAGGAGGGGCGAGTTATTGCATATGCTTCACGTCAGCTGAAGATTCATGAGAAGAATTACCCTGTGCATGATTTGGAGTTGGCGGCGATTGTTCATGCTCTTAAGATATGGAGGCATTATTTGTATGGAGTGTCATGTGAGGTTTATACAGACCATCGCATCTTGCAGCATTTGTTCAAGTAGAGGGACCTTAATTTAAGGCATCGCAGGTGGCTTGAGTTACTAAAGGATTATGACATCACCATTCTTTATCATCCAGGTAAGGTGAATATGGTCGCGGATACCTTGAGCAGAAAGGCGGAGAGTATGGGTAGCTTGGCATTCATTCCTGCTGAGATGAAACCATTAGCTTTGGACATTCAGTCTTTAGCTAACAGACTTGTGAGATTAGACATTTCGGAGCCCAGCCGAGTTTTAGCATGTGTGATTGCTCAATCTTCGTTATTGGGACAGATTAAGGCCCGACAGTTCGATGATCCACATTTTGGCGGTTCTCAGAGAGACGGTACTTTAGTGAGGTGTCAAGGAGGTTTCTATTGGCTAGGATGGCGTGTTACGGCTCCAGTGCCGTGTATGTGTTCCTAATGTTGATGGCGTGAGGGAGAGAATTCTAGAGGAGGCCCACAGTTCGAGGTACTCCATTTATCCAGGTGCCACGAAGATGTATCGTGACTTGAGGCAGTATTACTGGTGGCGGAGGATGAAGAAGGACATTGTAGAGTATGTAGCTAAATTTTTGAATTGCTAGCAGGTCAAACATGAGCACCAGAGGCCAGGTGGCCTACTTCAACGGATTCCCATTCCGGAATGGAAGTGGGAGTGCATCACCATGGATTTCATGGTTGGGCTGCTGCGGACTTTGCGGAAGGTTGATTCAGTGTGGGTTATTGTGGATAGGTTGACCAAGTTAGCCCACTTCATTCCAGTGGCGACTACTTACTCAGCGGAGAGATATTCTCAGATTTACATTCGGGAGATAGTCTGATTGCACGGTGTGCCGGTTTCCATCATATCAAACAGAGGCCCTCAGTTCACTTCCCATTTCTGGAGAGCTGTTCAGAGTGAGTTGGGGCCCCCCGTAGATCTTAGCACGGCATTCCATCCTCAGACCGACGGGCAGTCGGAGCAGATAGTTTAGATTTTAGAGGATATTCTTAGAGCATGTGTGATTGACTTTGGAGGGAAGTGGGATCAGTTTTTACCCTTGGCGGAATTTGCATATAATAACAGCTATCAGTCCAACATAGAGATGGCCCCGTATGAGGCATTATATGGTCGGCGTTGTCGTTCTCTTATCGGGTGGTTTGATCCTGGTGAGGCTAAGTTACTTGGTATAGATTTGGTTCAGGATGCCTTGGATAAGGTAAAGTTGATTCAAGAGAGGCTCTGCACAGCTCAGTCCAGGCAGAAGAGTTACGTGGATCAGAAGGCGCGCGATGTATCATTCATGATTGGAGAGAAGGTTCTCTTGAAGGTTTCGCCCATGAAGGGCATTATGAGGTTCGGAAAGAAGGGAAAGTTGAGCCCAAGGTTAATTGGCCCCTTGTAGGTGTTGAGGCGAGTTGGAGAGGTTTCCTATGAGCTTGCTTTACCTCCCAGTTTATCAGGATTTCATCCAATCTTCCATGTATCGATGCTTTGGAAGTATCATGCCGACTATTCACACTTGTTGGATTTCAGTACCATCCAGTTACATGAGGGCTTGGGCTACAAGGAGGAGCCAATTGCCATTGTTGATAGACAGGATCACCAGTTGAGGTCCAAGAGGATTTTTGTGGTAAGAGTCTAGTGGAGGGGCCAACCGGTTG
The DNA here is from genome assembly GCA_026770625.1 of Nicotiana glauca. NCBI lineage: Eukaryota > Viridiplantae > Streptophyta > Magnoliopsida > Solanales > Solanaceae > Nicotiana > Nicotiana glauca. Next base: position 13,518 of record MU688019.1, on the reverse strand, counting down.
AGGAGGCAACCTGGGAGTTCGAGAAAGACATACGGAGCCGATATCCCCACTTATTCAGCAGTTCAGGTACTTTTCTATGTCCGTTCGAGGACGAACGTTTGTTTAAGAGGTGGAGGATGTAACGACCCAACTGGTCGTTTTGCATTTTAGAACCCCGTTCCCTTAAATAAAACTTCCCGCACTTGCTTTAACTAATTTATGACTTGCGGGGACGGGTGGTTCGGAAGTTAGGAGAGTTTTGAGCAAGGATATGTCCATTTGCTTCTTTAAGTTTTTCTAAAAAGGCCAAGTTTGACTTCGAACAACATTTTGAAGAAACGGACCCGGAATTGTGATTTGATAATTTCTGAGGGTCCGTGGGAAAATATGGGACCTGCGCGTATGCCGGGAATCGAATTCCGAGGTCCCTAGCCCGAGTAATGAATTTTTATGTGAAATTGTTAAGTTAAAGTTTCAAAGATTTAAATAAACTAAGAAATCATTGTTTTCCTAGGTATCGGGTTCGGATTCCGATTCTGAAACTTGGTACAAGTCCGAAATATCAGTTAAGACTTACCCGTAAAATTTGGTATCAATCCGAGTAGTTTAAGGGCAGTTTGACCCGTTGGAGGAAATTTAAGAACTTGAAGTTCAATGGTTTGATTCATTTGGTTTTGGGGTTGATTCCTCGATTTAGCGTTGTTTTGAGTGTTTCGAGGGTTTGAGTAGGTCCGCCTTGTGATTTTAGACTTGGCGGTATGTTCGAACGGGGCATGAGAGCCGCGAGCGTCAAACGAACGAGGCTCGAGTGAAGTTAGACTTTGGAAAATGACTGAAGTTTGCTGCTTCTGTCATAACTGCATCTGCGGTTCTTCGACCGCAGAAGCGGGACCGCAAATGCGGTCATTTGATCGCAGAAGCGGAGAAGGGGCAGGCCAAGGGAAACCGCAGAATCGGTTCCTCCTATGCAGCCCCCAAACCGCAAAAGCGGTCCAGCCCCAATTTTCAAAAGCCGCAGAAGCGGCCAATTTCCGCAGGAGCGGATTCCGCAGAAGCGGAAATTCTTTCGTAGATGCGAAAATAACTGGGGGCAGAAGGGTCCATTTAATACGAACTCAAACTCATTTCTCTCACACTTCACTCTACACTTGGGCGATTTGGGTTCTTCCAAGAGAGGGTTTCCACATAACTTGGTAAGGTAAGTAATTTCCCTTCATCCTTAGCTTAAATACATGTATATTAGGTAGATTAAACACTAAAAATTTAGTGAAAATCAAGGATTAGAGCTAGACCTAGGGTTTTAATAAAACTAAGATTTAATCATGTAACTTGCCATGTAATGAACTAAAAATCGTATATTTGTGATCCTTAGGTGATAGAGAACAACTTCCTTTGAAAAATCTCGGAATTCGGGCACGCGGGCCCGGGGTCGGAATTTAGGAAACTTGTATTAATGGTTAGGAAATTGCTTAAACAATTAGAATTTAACCTTGTAAGCCCTTATTGACTAGTTCTTGCTTTATTTTAATTAGTTCGTGCTCGTTTGGCTACGAATTGAGGGTTTGGGCTTATTCTTGATATTGGAAGTGCGCTTCGGAGTGAGGTGAGTCTCCTTTCTAACCTCGTAAGAGGGAATTGTCCCCATAGGATTAATGATTGAATATTTGTTGCTAAATGCGGGGATCACGCACGCGCTAGGTGACGAGAGCCCGTACGTAGCTACTACTATGTTAAATGTCCGGGTAGTTTAGGACCCACAACATGCCTATTAGATATATCTCCTATGTTAACTTGTTATTATGAACACTTAGAGTATACTAGAGACTTAAAAAGGGAATAAGAGCATACTTGTATAGTTACTTGAGTTTGGCTTGGTATTTTTGACCATTTATGTTCCATGTGTGTGAACTTGATATTTTATCCTTATTTGTGGATCGGGCCGATCGCCTTGGTATGAATAGATGCATCTATAGGCGCGCCGTCGACCCTCGGCAAGTGCACAGTTTATTTCTGTTGGTTCGGGTCGTCGCCTCGGTACTATGTGCGCATGTTAATTGTAGGAAAGCTTATACTTTCTTTATTTTGCCATTATCTCAAATGATAAATTATAAACTTAATGCAGTAAAGTACTTGACTTATGCCACTTGCCATAAACTATTGATGCTTGTAATTTCCATGATTAGAACATATTATACTTATGCATATATTAATTGACCTTAGTAAGTATCGAGTCAACTTCTCGTCTCTACTTCTTCGAGATTAGACAGGATACTTACTGGGTACATATTGTTTATGTACTCATGCTACGCTTCTGTACTTAAATGTACAGGATTTGAGGCAGGTGGATCTGGACATCATTCTGGTGCATAACAGTGAGCACGCCTGGGACTTCTACGGTGAGCTGCTTTTCCTTTCATGCCGATCCACAGCCGAAGAAGTCTTCCTTTGTATTTTTGTTGTTTCTGTCTATCCTGATTCAGACAGTAGGATAGTGTATTATTCTTTTGTGCATATTCTACTAGTTGCCCGTAGCTTGTGACACCAGGTTTTGGCACACACGTTAATAGACGTTTATTTTGGGTTGTATAACTATTTTAATTCAGTGTTATCACTCGTGGCCTTAGCTTTAAATTTGAAAAGCATGTTAAACTTAGTTTTTTTTTGGTAAAAAGGAAAATGGGAACTAAATCATACTTTTGCATTGGCTGGCCTGACAACGGTGTCGGGCGCCATCATGACCTATTATGAAAAATGGGTCGTGGCACTTTGCATCCTGGTTAAGGAATCTTGATCGCTTTTCAGCGTTAGTGCAGCCGATGGTTTGGATGAGCAAACCCGTTATTTATTTCGAAAGATTGTGTGAGTGTGTCCTACGGCAAGATTGTATAAGTGTGACATATAGTCACTTGATTAACTAAAGATTTAAACCAAGTATGAGGATTGTGGTAATATCATTAATTTGAGAATTTAGGCCTGGTGGGCACTTTGGTTATCGGGTTATGAATTGAGGAGGTTGCTCTGGTGATGATGGTTGTTCTTATGTGTTATGAGGGAAAGGGAGTTACTATGGACCTTTGAAAGGTTATTAGCCAAGTTGGTGCAACCAGAAATCAACTTGAGATCAATGGATTGATTTATTTGTGAACAGGGCTTTATATCAGGCCAGTTGTATTCATTTCAGTAATGCACTCCTTAGGGAGTAGTCAGGGTGTTATCTCGTTGTCAAATATTTCATGTAGTAATACATTGCACCGTGTGAGTTGTGAGACGACCTGAGAAATTATGTATGTGTTGAGAATCCGCACGGGAATGTCGTATTATGAGCAAAATGGCTCTTGAGATTCAGATTATATATCGCACCTCAGATGTGCTTGAGTTTCGTAGCTTATGGAGCTGTATGTACCCTCGGGGATGGTATTATGCACTTAGCGTGCTTGTGACCAAATTCGATATCTTGTTGTAATGAGCAGCTTGGCCCGATGTATATCTCCTTATGTGAGTTCTATGTGTGGATCGGTTGGCACGCCACCATGGGTATGTTATTTGGATCGGGTGGCACTCCGCCATGGGTATGTTATTTGGATCGGGTTGCACACCGCAACAGTGTGATATTCAGTACAACTTCCCTATTTGCCTTTATGTGTTCTGATTCCCATTTTTCGAGGAGAGCTCGTTCTAGCTGTGAGCCCGCGTCGCATGTATGATTCGCGAGCGGGATGTCCGTTTAGCATGTACCTGCATCGTATGTATGATTCGCGAGCGGGGTAATTAGATCTCCTTTTCACAGTTCATTTCCTTCTGTATCACGTTTTAATCGGTAGCCTATTGGCACATGGTAGGATCATATGGGACTTTTGATTGTGTCCGAGGTGGCTTATTGCCTGAGCAGTTCGTACTGGGTGAGACGAGATTATTGGATTTAAGACCAATGCAATTGAATTTCATATTGGGTGAGACGGTATTGTGACTTGTGCGTGTGGTCGGAATTGAATTTCAGGAAGTCCAGAATTGATTTGGAAGGAGAATTCTTATTTGGAAGCTTAAAGTTGAAAGAATGAACTAGGATTAAAATTTTGAGTAAACGACCTCGAAATCGGGATCTGAAGGTTCCAGCAGGTTCGTATGATGATTTCGGACTTGGACGTATGCCCGGATTGAGTTTTGGATAACCCGGGAGTGTTTTGGCGCCTATTGTGGAAGTTGGAATTTTGGAAGAAATTTCATAAGTTTGGTTTGAAGTGCATTTTAGTGTTATCGATGTCCGTATGAGATTCCGAGACTGTGAATAGTTCCGTATGGTGATTCTGGAGTTATGGGCGCGATCGGAAGTGAATTTGGAGGCCCGTAGGTCATTTTGAAGTCATTTGGCTGAAGATAGAAATTTGAAGGTTTTTGAGAAATTTGACCGGAAGTGGACTTTTTGATATCGGGGTCGGAATTCGATTCCGGGAGTGGGAGTAGGTCCGTAATGTCAAATATGACTTGTGTACAAAATTAGAGGTCAATCGGACGTGATTTGATAGGTTTAAACACCGGAAGTAGAAGTTTGAAATTTTGAAGTTCATAAAGCTTGAATCGGGGTGTAATTCATGATTTTAGCGTTGTTTGATATGATTTGAGGCCTCGAGCAAGTCTGTAACATGTGTTGGGATTAGTTGGTAGGTTTGGTTGGGGTCCCGGGGGCCTCGGGTGGATTCCGGGTGGTTAACGGAACAAATTTGGAAGTTAAAGAATAGATGAAGGGTCTGGTTGCTGGTGTTTCTGCTTCTGCGGTTTAGTAGCCGCAGAAGCGGCCCCGCAAAAGCGAAAGGGGAGCCGCAGAAGCGATTTATGGTCGAAGGCTCGTGGACCGCAGATGCGGTCAAGGTTTCGCAGAAGCGGGACCGCATCTGCGGAAGGCGTATCGCAGAAGCGAAAATGGGAGGTCCAGTTTAAGCCGCAGAAGTGGCTGGTTATCCGTAAAAGCGGAACCGTAGAAGCGGTGGACCGCCGCAGAAGCGAAATTGGGCTGGAGCCCAGTGACCGTAGAAGCGGAATCTTTTCCGCAAAAGTAGGACCGCGGAAGCGAAAATATTTTCACCGAAGCGATAATACCTGGAGGCAGAAGGTTATTTTAAATCGGGAGATGGTCATTTCTCTCCCATTTTCCACTTGGTATGGGAGATTTTGGAGAGCTTCAAGAGAGGATTTTCGTCATCAATAATAAGGTAAGTTATCCCCACCTATTTTGAGTTCAATACATTAATTTTGTAACTATTTGGGCATGAAAATTTGTATAAAAATTCAGGTTTTGGTAGAAAACCTAGAAAATTATATTCTTGGAATTTAGCCACGAGTTTGGGTATGGAATTTAGAGAAAATTATATATCTGAGTTCCTAAGGTCATGTGTAATCTTTATCTTCAAGAATTTTCGGAATCCGGGCACGTGGGCCCGAGGGCATTTTGGTCATTTCACTAAGTGGAGTTGGGAATTTGTATAATTTGAATTGTTAACAAGCATTTGAGCATGTTCTCATTAGTTTGTCGTTAATTGGCTAGTTTTGTTGCATTGTGCGTCGGTTCAAGCCTTCGGAAGAATGTAGATTACCGGTTATGAGTCTTAGGTGCGAGGTGAGTCTCCTTTCAAACCTTGTAAGAGGGAATTGTCCCCATAGGTGAAATAATTGACTATGTGCTCCTACATGTGGGGGCTAAGTACGCACGAGGTGACGAGAGTCCGTGCGTAGCTACTATTATGCTATTGTCCGGGTAGTTAGGACCCATAAGCATGTTATACTTGGATTATTTATGAACCCATTGATAGCTTGAATTGTTTAAATCACCTTGGATTGGTAAAGGAATTTAAAAAGAGATTAAATATCATTTTTCCTAAATTGTTAAAAAGAGAAATTTGTCTTATTTGGATAAATATCCCCGATGAATTCTTAATTGGCCAATTGAGCATGTATTTTATGTGTACCTGCGTCGCATGCATGATTCGCGAGCAGGGGTATGTGTTTATTTATGGAACGGGCCGAACGCCTCGGCAGATTAAATAGATACATCTATGGTTCGGGCCGTTCGACCCTCGGCAGTGCACATTTTACATTCCTATTGGATCGGGTCGTCGCCTCGGTGTGATTTGCGCATGTTATTTTTCGTTTGGGAATTTTAAATGTGAAATTTGCCTTCGTGGCTTGATATAAATTGATAAGATAATAAAGGATAAACCTTGGAAGCCCTTGATTAATTGTTGAAGGTGTTTACCTATTTTCTGGCTTCACGAATTAGAACTACTATATAAATGCATGATCTTTCCTCACATTTCTAGGATACTGATAATCGACCTCTAGTAAGTGTCGAAGTTGACCGTATCGTCTCTACTTCTTCGAGATTAAGCGGGATACTCATTGATTACACATTGTTCACGTACTCATACTACACTTATGTGCATTTTTGTTGCACAGGTATATGTATTTGTAGCAGCCTACTGGGCATAACAGCGCGGATGATTCTGGGACTAGGTGAGCTGCATTATTCGAGGCGACCCGCATCTAGTGTAGTTCCTTTCAGCATTTTTATATTCATCCCCTGTCCACTGTATTTCGGACAGATGTTGTATTTTATTTTCCTTATCAGTAGATGCTCATGCACTTGTGACACCGGGTTCTGGGATGGTTTTCTAAAGATGTGTACTAATAGTTATTACTTAATTTGAATTGGAGTAAAAATTGTTTTAATTATGAAAAATGGAAGGAAAAATCCTAGTTTTGCAAAGGTATTAAAAGAAAATTTAATTGATAATTTAGTTGGCTTGCCCGACAGAGGTATCCGACGCCACCACGACCCTTCGTGGATTTTGGGTCGTGACAACATGGTATCAGAGCACTAGGTTCCCGCGGTCTCACGAGTCATGAGCAGGTCTAGTAGAGTCTCACGGATCGATACGGAGACGTCTGTACTTATCCTCGGGAGGCTACATGGCTATTAGGAGTACTTCCCTTCTTGATTTCCTTAGTGCGGTTCAGTTCCTTTGAATCTTATTCCTTTGATTTCTTCCTGCTCAATCTTACGTGAGCGCTTGTAATAAATCGAAAGTTGAAGAACTTAAATGGCACTACAAATGTGGTGCGGGATGATTCTCCAAGTATAGTTGATTTGACTATTATGGTCGCCTTATGGAAGGATATTCTATTGTTTCAGCTCAGTAACAGAACTTCTAAGAGCCTTGAGGTTAGGCACAGGTTGCCATAATGCTTATGAGCGATTATTCCGCAGTATTGTTTTGATGGTAAGGTGTTTGCCCACATGTCGGGGCAGTGAATGAATTGAAGGGAGGTTTACTCAGTGTGTAATCAAAGGGATTCGGTATTTTATTCCCAGCAGGGGAAAGACAATCGAACTAAGGACGGTCAAATGTGGACCGGTGGAAGTAATGAAATGTGGTAATTGCAAGCGTGGTGGAGTTCTCCTCTATATGGGGGTGTTGTTGTCCTAATTGAACGCTTTAAGTTTGTCGGTGTTATGATCTGCTACAATTCGCCTTGGGGCAATATATTGTGAAATAGTATTGGAGATACAACTATCAGATATTGCAGGGTGCGGTGGTTCTGGATTGAATCGGTATTTCAATATGGCGGTTCGAGAAATATGACCTTCAGAAAAGTTTGGAGTTAGTAGCAAATTGTGGATTCAAGAGCTATGAAGATAAATTTTATTAAGACAACGACTAAGCAATAAAAGGTGAGAAGGGCATATGGGAAGTGTCAGGCGGAATTTTAAACTTCTAAAAGGCTAGACTTAGGGAGCGTAGGCCGAGCAGTTGATTAAAGAAGTGAGTTTGCCCAAAGTGGGAGAGTATCGGAGCTACACAGGGGCTTGGTAAGGGGAACACTATGCACCTTAAGGGAGTCTGGAATGACTTGAGAATATTGATGCTTGGTTATTAGCGTCTACGGATCTAATTTGAAGTAGGGATTCTTGCGCGGCCAGAGATTTAATATAACGAAAAGGAGACGCTTAAATTAAGAAAGATGTAGCATGACTTTGAAGGAGAAGGATGTTGTCGCACCTTTAATGGATGTGCGCGAGGGGTGAATGGACTTGTGCAGCTGGAGAGTGATGTCGGACTCGGGATGGGTTGTTGATGTCGTAGTGATTATACCCCATGCAACAGCGTTAAAAGATGTCGGGGAGTGATTTCTACATGTTGGGTATTCCTGTGAGCAGGTAAGTAGTCGCGTGGTTGGCGAGGCTTCTGCGAAGAGTTCTACTGGTTATGCAGCAAAGGGAATTATTGTGTGAATGTTGTTAATGATTTAGAGTATCAAATTGGGTTTCTACGGTACGATATCGAGAATGCTGGCGATTGATTGTGCAAGGTTATGTCAATAAGAGATTAAGAATCCTAGTGAACTCCAGAGTTTTGTAATAGTGGCTTCGAGCTAAGTGGGAGAGTCCCACCGTCTATGATTGGGTTGCATGGTTAACTACTTGTGAAGTTTCTGGTGATTAGCATATTGATGGGTTATTTCAGCTATGGGAAAGTAACATAAGTGGTAATTTAAGTAAATGAGTTATTAACGGTGTGCTACCGTTAGCCTTATTGGACCATGTTCAGACTTGGGGAGGTACGAAATGGTTCGTGGGATTTGAGGCAGTAGGGTCTCGTGGTTCAAGGTTACTTGGGATAAGTGCGGATGGAGTATGTTATGCGTTGAATGGAGTTGTTATTATTTCTAAGGCAATCAAGGATAAATTGGAAGAAGATAGATTTGTTAGTCGTAGTTGAAATGGCATATTGGGGCTAGCGATCAGTTCATTCCGCGTGATCAAGTTATGTGTACAATTTGTGGCGGTACGTGTGAGGCTTGTCGGCCGCCGTAATTGATGTTATTCAGAAGCATTCTTCTGTTATGTCTTGTTAAGTGGAAGCGGATTCCGGAAGGGCTATGGTGGCTTGGACCATTACTCGCAGATTTGCATATTCAACGGTTATGGGAATTTACCTGTGTGTTGCTATAATTCCCCGGAAGTGATTTAAGTGCAAAGTTCTTATATGTTGAAGTGTTGAAATAATAATGGTTTCGGAGTTATGATGAAAATCGTGTTCTATCGTACATTGGCACGTTGGGTGCAGTGAGTAGCATAGAAATTCGAAGTGAGGATCAAGGTTGCAGTTTGGTACTGGTAAGGATGTCACTGGCTCGGATGAGTGGGTTGAATGATTAAAGTAAATTAGTGTTGTCTTCAGCGTCACGTGAGATCTATGTTTTACAAAAAAAGGCTTTGCATCCTGGTTAAGGATTCTTGATCATTTTTCAACGTTAGTGCGGCCGATGGTTTGGATGAGCGGACCCGTTATTTATTTCGAAAGATTGTGGGAGCGTGTCCTACGGGAAGATTGTATAAGTATGACATGTAGTCACTTGATTAACTAAAGATTTAAACCAAGTATGAGGATTGTGGTAATATCATTAATTTGAGAATTTAGGCATGGAGGACTCTTTGGTTATCGGGTTATGAACTGAGGAGGTTGCTCCGGTGATGATGGTTGTTCTTGTGTGTTATGAGGGAAAGGGAGTTACTATGGACCTTTGAAAGGTTATTAGCCAAGTTGGTGCAACCAGAAATCGGCTTTAGATCAATGGATTGATTTATTTGTAAACAGGGCTTTATATTAGGCCAGTTGTGTTCATTTCAATAACGCGCCCCTTAGGGAGTAGTCAGGGTGTTATCTCGTTGTCAGATATTTCATGTAGTGATACATTACGTCGTATGAGTTGTGAGACGGCCTGAGAAATTGTGTATGTGTTGAGAATCCGCGCGAGAATGTCGTATTATGAGCCAAATGGCTCTTGAGATTCAGATTATATATCGCACCTCAGTTGTTCTTGAGTTTCGTAGCTTATGGCGTTGTATGTTCTCTCTCTCAGGGATGGTATTATGCACTTAGCGTGCTTGTAACCAAATTCGATATCTTGTTGTAATGAGAAGCTTGGCCCGATGTATATCTCCTTATGTGAGTTCTATGTGTGGATTGGTTGGCACGCCGCCATGGGTATGTTATTTGGATCGGGTTGCACGCCGCAACAGTGTGATGTTCAGTACAGTTCCCATATTTGCCTTTATGTGTTCTAATTCCCATTTTTCGAGGAGAGCTCGTTCTAGCTGTGAGCCCGCATCGCATGTATGATTCGCGAGCGGGGTGTCTGTTTAGCATGTACCTGCGTCGAATGTATGATTCGCGAGCAGGGTAATTAGATCTCCTTTTCAGAGTTCGTTTCCTTATGTACCACGTTCTAATTGGTAGCCTATTGGCACATGGTAGCATCATATGGGACTTTTGATTGTGTCCGAGGTGGCTTATTGCCTGAGCAGTTCATACTGGGTGAGACGAGATTATTGGATTTAGGACCAACGCAATTGGATTATGTGAAGTGAATTAAGGAGCTAAGACTATTAGACGGTTCAGAAAGAGGCAATGACTCTTGTCAGGGGTATAAACCCAATGATTTGTTGATTCAACAGTTGGTTATGAATTTCGGCACCTCTCTTCCGTCGTGTCGGTGTTGTAAAGGTTAGAGCAAGACCCATGTCGGTCATGAGATGCAATGGGAGCATCAGATCCGTGGAATTTCGATTAATTCGATCAGAAGGGTTATTGTGGTCCTATGAGTAAGTGATGCAAAGTGTGAACTCAACAAAGTTATGCAGTCGTGTCTGAGTACAGCATGTAGTGATTGACATGGTGATCGTATGTTTGAAACAGGCCTGGCGCGGAAATTCCGGATGTTGGAATTGGGCTCTAAGGCTTATTTGTTGAATAAAAAGGGAATATCTTCAGAATTTATCGAGCTAATGTGCCCAACTAAGTTGTGGTAGAACGGGAAGCTACATGAGAAGTTGAACAGTGAGTTCAGGCTACATCAGCGTAATTCTCAGCACGTTCGAGGACGAACGTATGTTTAAGTGGGAGAGAATGTAACGACCCGACCGGTCGTTTTGAGCCCTAGCGTGTCATTCAGCAGTCTGAGGCCATGAGCAGCTTCATTTCAGGTATTGTGACTTGTGCGTGTGGTCGAAATTGAATTTCAGGAAATCCAGAGTTGATTTGGAAGGAGAATTCTTATTTTGGAAGCTTAAAGTTGAAAGAATGAACTAGGATTGGAATTTTGAGTAAATGACCTCGGAATCGGGATCTGAAGGTTCCAGCAGGTTCGTATGATGATTTCGGACTTGGGTGTATGCCCGGATTGAGTTTTGGATAACCCGGGAGTGTTTTGGCACCTATTGTGGAAGTTGGAATTTTGGAAGAAATTTCATAAGTTTGGTTTGAAGTGAATTTAAGTGTTATCGATGTTCGTATGAGATTCCGAGACTGTGAATAGTTCCGTATGGTGATTCTGGAGTTGGGGGCGCGATCGGAAGTGAATCTGGAGGCCCGTAGGTCATTTTGAAGCCATTTGGCTAAAGATAGAAATTTGAAGGTTTTTGAGAAGTTTGACCGGAAGTGGACTTTTTGATATCGGGGTCGAAATCCGATAGTTGCATTTCCAATGCCATTACACAATATCTTGCCCCAAAGGCTGATCATAGAAGATCATAACACCGATAAACTTAATACGTCCAATTAGGACAACAGCACCCCAATAGAGGAGAGAACTCCTTCACGCTTGCAATTACCACGCTTCATTACTTCCACTAGTCCACATCTGACTATCCTTGGTTCGATTGACTTTCCCTTGCCGGGAATAAAATATTGAATCCCTTTGATTACACACTGAGTAAACCTCCCTTAAATTCATTCACTACCTCGATATGTAGGCAAACACCCTACCATCACAACAACACTACGGAAAAATCGCTCATGAGCATCATGGCAACCTGTGACTAGCCTCAAGGCTCTTAGAAGTTCTGCTACTGAGCTGAACAATATAATACCCTTCCATAATGCGACTATAATAGTCCAATCAACTATACCGGAAAAAATCATCCCGCACCACATTTGTAGTGCCATTTCAATTCTTTAATTTTCGATTTATAACAAGCGCTCGCGTCGTGCAAGATTGAGTGGAAAGAAATCAAAGGCATAAGCCTCAAAGGAATAGAACTGCACGATAAAGAAATCAAGAAGGGAAGTACTCCTAACAGTCCTGCAACCTCTCGAGGATAAGTATAGACGTCTCCGTACTGATCCGCGAGACTCTACTAGACTTGCTCATGACTCGTGAGACCGACGGGAACCTAGTGCTCTGATACCATATTGTCACGACCCAAAATTCACTAAGGGTCGTGGTGGCGCCGGACACTGCTGTCAGGCCAGCCAAGTCAAATACTAAATTAAATCTCGTTTAATACTTTTGAAATACAGGAATTTTTTTTCCTTCATTATTTAGAAATTTTAAAGAATATATTTTCGAATCGAATTTAAAAGCTAAGCAATTAATACAATACTTCGAACCATCCCAGAATCCGGAGTCACAAGTGCATGAGCATCTACTGACAGGAGAAATAACATACAACATCCGTCTAGAATACAATGGACGAAAAATAAATACAGTACAAAGGATGGGACTACTCTGGCTGCGGCCGTCTCGAATGATGCAACTCACCTAGTCTCAGCGTCATCCATGCTGCTAAGCCCAATAGGCTGCTAGAGGTGTATATATACCTGTGCAACAAAAATGCACAGAAGTGTAGTATGAGTACGTAATCAACGTGTACTCAGTGAGTGTCCCGCCTAATCCTGAAGGGTTAGAGACGAGATGGTCAACTTTGACACACTCTAATGGTCCAACGGTTATTTATTCTCAATATATATATCAACAGTGGATTTATTATCTAACATGAATTTTATCCAAATAGAGGAAACAAGTAAACACGTAATTTCTTCATAGGAAATTTCCAAGGTTTCTTTTCATTATTAACAATATGATCTCGAGCCATAGTGAGGCATGTACAGCTTAAATAAATCCAGGCAGCAATATAAGCATGCGCAAATCATACCAAGGCGACGGGCCGACCCAACAGAAATAAATGTGCACTTGCCGAGGGTCGACGGCGTGCTTATAGATGCATCTATTAATCTGCCGAGGCATTTGACCCGTTCCAAAATAAACACATACAGACAGATAAACAGTCAGGAAGTCAACGTGGAACAAATATCCAGGAAAGGTCAATTCTCTTTATTAATTTGAGAAAAACGAAGCTTAAGTCTTTTAGAAAATCCAATTATTAATTTAATGAGATCTATTACCCCGCTCGCGAATCATCCATGCGATACGACACACATAATATAAATGCTCAGATAGCCAATTAGAATTTTATCGAGGAATAATTATTCAAATAAGCCAATTCTCCGTTTAACAAATTCAGGAAATAATGTTTAATCTCTTTTTAAATTCGTTTACTAATCAAAGGTGATTTAAACAATCCAAGTCATCAATGAGTTCATAATTTATTCAAGTATAACGTGCTTTTTAGGTCCTAAACTACCCGGACAGTAGCATAATAGTAGCTACGCACGGACTCTCGTCACCTCGTGCGCGCGTAGCCCC